>BMAO01029280.1:0-24575 GCA_019973975.1 Trichonephila clavata
TCCCAAAGATTCGACCTCGGGTAAAAGCATCCAGATGTCATCTAAACAGATTGATTATTCGCCATTTCCTCGCTGAGGCAAGCAACTCGTGTGATTTTAACTGCTATACGGTGTGCAATCTCTTTGCCAGAAATACTAATCTTACACCGACAACATGCTTTACTACTCAGACACTCCCCCATTACGTCTACCTGCATATCTGCGCATGTGCTACCGTACATCACCTCACTTAATCTCCTGATTGGTCTTCTGTCCGCTCTGCCTCTTCGTTCAGCTGATATGCTAATTTTTCGACTTCGTCCTTAATTTTTGCACACGCAGTGTATATCTGTGTTTATAACAATTTTGTCAATTACGTCAACATGACTCAGAAATGTTGCCGGAAATATTTTAGATAACCATTTCTACATCAAAGGTTCACATATTTATGTAAATATTTCACTCCTTATGTAATTACTTTCAATTTTAAGCATTAGAAATGAAGTATTGGAAGGGAATTATTAAAAAAAGCAAGCAAAGAATAAGTTTTTCCTCTTCCCAAAAGGAGTTTAGATGCACCACTTTTTATTTCAGGGGAAGGGAGATGACTGCTATAGATATGCTTACTATATTCACTAAAGCTACAGCATTCAGTGATTCAAGCAATATATTTTGCTATAATGATATTGATCACTCACAATACAATGGAAAATGACGACCTCTGATATGTTGATTTTTCTACATTAATTGGTGTTGAAATATAAACAATTTTTTCTTCAAGATCTGTTCCAATAGAAGAGATGATTTCTTCTTTAAGCAGAATTTTTTTAGATAACAAAAGAAGGTTCTAGAAAACATACCTATGTTCTAATTAAGAATTTCTGGACTTATCTATGATATTAATAAAACAATTTTTCCCCTGTTGAACCCCTCAAAGCTTCTATGAGCTCAATATAGAAACAATGCATGTTATACACACACACAAGATTTTATTGAAATTTATCTGCAGTAGCGTGTATAGTTTAAGGAAGACCATGTTGCCATTTCTAAATAACCAGTATACAAAAGAAGTTTAGTATGAAGGATTAACAAGTAATTTTAAAAAGAAACGAAAAGAAAATCGTTTTAATTTTTTATTTAATAAAAATTATTGTAAAGACATGTATAATTGGTTAAATAAAGTACAAGCATAATTTTACACAATTAAAATATGCTGTAGCATTAGATAATAAATGACATTTACATTATGTTTCTCGGCGATGTTACCTTCTACTTTATTATTTTAAAAATTTAAGTCTTGAAAAAAATTACACCATTGTAGTGAAAAACAATATATTGAATATATTTGAATGAATCTGGCAGATTTAGGTATAGTAAAAATACAGTACAAATTTTATGCTGACAATTCTATTGGAATCAAAGATAAATTTATTCAACAAAATATTAAAAAAAACTCTACACAATAGTTATACCAAAATTATTAAGCAATGGAATAATACAGTTATAAAATATGACTTCCACCAAAAATATAGAGATATTTTCGTATTTATATTAAGTAAAACAAAAATAGGAAACCAATAGTTATTTTAAGAGGATCAAATTTTAATAAATGAAAATTTGTGTTAATGTGCATCAAACATGCTTTTTTTAATCATATAAAAACCAAAAACAAAAAGATTATGTATGTTCAATAAAACTTTTTTACCTACCTGTCCAGCAGGTACAACACCTGGCCACCAAACTATAGCTGGCTCTCTCATACCACCTTCAAAAGTAGTTTGTTTACCACACAGAAAAGGACATTACTCCCAGCTGGAAAAAAACACACACCCTCACACAAATTACTAAGAAAATTTTGTTGTTCTACTTAAAATAATTTTATATTCATCAAAAATATTACCTTTTCCCAGAGAGGAGCTTATTATAAAAAAAAAATTCCCCTTTTCATAAAACTCTTTTATTTATTTACAAAATATGAATACTCTTTTCAATTATTCTTATTTATCAAACCTGATTGTCCCAAGATACAAAAGTCGTTGTTACTAATGCCACCTGTCTGACGTAGTCAGATCGAGGCCACGAAATTCATCATGGCATCGGGCTAGATTGTACGCCTGTCCTTAGCCGTAGCTTTGAGCACCATGCAGGTGACAGTACAATTGGCTCGGTTCCACCCAATTTTGAAGGAGAACACCCTGGTAGTGGTCAGGGCATCCCACCTCTCTTCCCTTCCACCAACCTCACGAGAGGACTTGCGGCTCGACGGCTATTTAGAGTACCCCCATGCCGCAAAGGCACTATACATTTACAAACATCCATGCCTTCTCCAGGATTCGAACCCAGGCCCTACGCACAGCAGTCAGCATCGCTATCCACTATACCGGATGGCGATAGATACAAAGGTGATGGAGATATATCTGAAGAGTAAGGAGGATGGGAGAGGATCTTCCATCATATATGCATAACTTTGTTCTTGTCTATTGCAGCAAGTGATTGCACATGCTTCCCATTTATCTAATTCGAGTCAATGTTCACATGTTATTTTTCACTTCCTTTGAAAACTTATTTTTAATTTTTGGATATGTTATCTTGCTTTCATTAAGCTAGCAGGGTATACTAATCAGTTTTATATTTTAGAGTTTTATCCATGTAAAACATGGGCACTCTAGCTTTTAAAGTAATAGTTATGGTTGCAATAACAACATTTTAACACATATTTAAAATTGAAGAGCACATATCAAAACCACAGAATTATACAAAATTGTAGTACATTGTGGTAATTAATAAAAACAACAAATATTTTTGCTCTCAAAAGTTGATTAAAAATCAATCTGTATATCTTATTATTTAGATGTAAAAATGATTTAGCAAATAAAAAGTTGTTTTGTTACATAATTTATGGAGACTAAAATCATAATTAAAGACTAAAATTAGTCATATTTTGATCCAACAGATCAGGAATCAACTTGGATAATATGCCCAACTTAATTAAAGTGAGCATAATGGTGAACACACAATGAAAAATAAAACAGATAATGCAAAAAATGAAACTGATAAGATTCACACTTTTTTTGTGTCAGCTTTTTAAAACTTGATATATTCTGGAATCACCAACATACTAACAGACATGTAACAAAGTTTCACAAATTTTAAGAATCTATTACTTAGTATATAAATTAGGGAAAGACATTAAAAATGACACATTGTTTGTTGTAACTATTTTGATGAAATTGAAAAAAAATATAAATATATACAAATGAGAAAGTGTGCATTCCAATCATACAAAAAATAACTTTCTTCTTACCTTGAAATTTGTTCATTTTGAATTTGACTTTAATGGGCAGTATTCAAATAAAACTGTCCCATACTAATGATTGAGGTAAGTAGCACAGCTGGAAATGACATACACCCAATATCAATAACAAAGATTCAAAAATAAATATACATATTACCTGAGGTTTTACTGACTAATGCTGCTCCATTATCTGAAGTGAAGAAGACAAAAGTATTGTTCTCAATCTTAAGTTCTTGTAATGTGTTCAGAATTTGACCCACACCATAATCAAGCTCCATCACAGCATCCCCATAACTTGAAAGGATTGTTGATTATGAGATATTTCTCAATGAGAAATGAAGTCTTTAAATGTGCTTTTATATGACCAATATACACATAAAATAAACAGTAAAAAAAATGTTAGATATTCAGATTGGTATGGAATGAGAAATCTAGTGTGCCACAGATATTTAAAAAACATTAAAAATAATTTATTATTACTATACATCAACTTTATAAAGAAATGTTATAATGCATCACAAAGAAAAATCAGATTTAAAAACACATTAAAAACTGGAAATGAATGGATGTTTCCAAATGGATGGAACAAGTCTAGTTTTTGTTACAAATAAAGGAACAAAACACAGAAAAAAAATAACATAATTAATATCACTAAATATAATAGATTCGTTTTATTAAAAAACTTGCACAACTTAAATCTGAGAATGTGTATTAATTCTATTTATTTATTGGTATTTTTACCTAATTTTTCTTCTTTCAAATTCAGTATGGTTTGTTTTACTATCAAAGTCTAAATGAAATTCCCCCCTCCTCATCTAGTCTTTCCCGATTTTAATACCAATAAAATTTCTAGTTAATTCCCAGTTCCTTAACTCAAACAGATAATAATTAAACCCATTCTACAGAGATTTTTAGGAATGAATACAATTTACTTACAGTCCTCTTCGACTCTTTCCAAGAAAATCTTTTGAAGCGTAACAAGCAGCATGAGAGGAATCAGTGTCCAATAAAGAAAGAAAGGCTTGGGTGATGAACTAGTATTTTTAATAAAGTTCACAGCTTCCTATAAAGCAGTTAATTTGTGGAATATAATTATCTTGCAACCTTACAAACATATTAAACTGTAACATAATTAGCTGAATGAGTAAAATTATTAAAAATATTTACTCTGTTCAAAGTACACAAACAAAGCATATACAGTAAATATATATATATATATATATATATTGCTTCTTATTTAGAAGAAAGGTACGCCATATACTTCAGAATATAAGCCAATAGAGTTTAAGTTGAGATTGCATTTTTCCTTCAGAAATTACGAAGATTTCTAAACGTCACTCCAAGGGAGAAAATGGTGTCAAACAGATGGAATAGCTTCTTATCAAATTGCTGTAGAGTAAAATGCCAGGCACTGACAATGATAGTTTTTTATGGTAATCCTATCTGAAGCCAATACATTTTTTCCCCATTCATTTGTTATCTTTTACTATTTGCTCAAGATTTTTTTGTGCACAATTTGTTTTGTCTGGAAGACAAGCCATAAGAGAAATTTCTGCAGGACATGTGATTGACAACCGATGTTACAAGCTCTGGAGGAAAAACTTACAGCATGATGATCATATGCATTTAGATATCCAATGAGTGAATGCGAATTTTACAAACTATTTATAGATTCGGTTTTCAGACACTACCTTTAAAGAATTTGAGTGACTTTTTCTCTTTTGGAATAAGAACTCCATTCAAAACACCCAACAAGTTAAAAGATTAAAATTGATTGTACATGGCTAATAGAAAATGCTAAAAAAATGCTCGAAAAATAGTAGTTTTTCATAAATTACACATTTTCCAAGATTAGCAGATCCATATATATCAGCTGTGACACTCTTACTTTAATTATAAAAAAGTCACTAATATTCTCAACTAAGAAACAAAAATATAAGGTATAAAATTTCCCTTAATATTAATTTAAATTCTAATCTTGTACATTTTTCTTTAAATATTAATGATGCATACCCTTTTTCTTAAGCAGAATTATCTCTTCTTTTCCCATATTGAAACCTGCATTTATTTGCGATTCCAAGATAAAAAAAAAGAAATGAGTCTTACAGTAGTCACATATGATGTGTAACATCTGACTTGTTATCATGGTAAATACGCAATAGTGACTTTAATCCAGAAAAAAATGAATCGGGTATGGTTGGAAATAATTTTCTATCGAATAATTATATCTTTAAAGAAAATTTTATTTAATTAACACAAGGAATAATGCAATTTTTTATCAAAAATATTTATTCTTGTTCAATTTGGGGAAGAGCGGAGACAATAGATTTATGATAACTAAAATATGGCACATATACTTCTGATTTCAAAGTTTTTAAAAACCTTTGAAAAACAGCATCAATAACAGTTCCACTGTTAGTTGTTGAAACAATTCGAGCTTGTGTTCATCATTCAGAAAAGCTATGAGCGGCTCCGCTTCTGGCAAACTGAAGTTAACATTAAGTGAGTGAGTGAGAGAATATTAACGTCGCACTGATTAGCAACACAAGGGCTTTTGGCGACGGTCCGCGTAATTTTGAACCATGGTCAAGTGACGCGGATGACAGTTGAGCTGGCACCCCCTCTCCTAACCACCACACCACACCAACAGGAGGACGTTTGAGCTCTCGACAGATTTAATGTGCATTGCTCCCCTACACGGCGGATCTTTAGGGGTACTAGGATCAAACCCATGACAAGCTAGCCATGATCCGATGCCTAGACCACTCGGCCACCATGGCCAAAAGTTAACGTTAAATCACCACTCAAAATCATGGGAAGTGAGTTATAGTTACCGAGTTTTTGAATTCCAATATTCTGAAATGCTAAATTTAACAATATAAAAAAAGCTGGTGGCTTGATTGCTACTAGAGTTAGAATGCGATGTGAGGGTATTGAAGAGACACCATCAAGCGCATGTTTAAAAATTAGAAATATTAGAGAAAATCAAAAATACCTGTTTACTTAATTTTTTTAATTGAGAAATCTTTTTTAATCACAATTAAAAATATTTATTGACAGCGACAGGAATTAACCTCTAAGTATGAAAAAGATATGCACTAAAATATTTATTCAAATATTTCTATATTACTTACTCGTATTTTTTTTAAGAATGATGAACTTTGTCACAGATTCTTAGCAGTAAATATAATTATTAATATATAGTTTACATATATAAATATAACCTCAGATTTCACACACAATGAGTCCTAAGACTTTGACATTTGAGCGTAAGAATCGCAAGTTTATTCTGGATGAAGTATTAATTGCTACTAGAGTTGGATCCCGATACGAGGGTAGCAAACAGACACCACCAAGCGTGCTGATTGATCAAATCAAACAGTGCGCGCTTTCCTGACTTCCTGTTATACATTTCCATCCCTTTTCACAAAATCACTCCAACAAATATCCAACAACCGAGAGAAAAGATGTTCACATCAATAACTTAAAAGCTCACACGTGTCTTACTTTAGCAAATGCTTAGAGCCAAACCTTTTCCCCCAAACCTCCTATGCAACTTTTAAAAATAACAGTACTTATGTATTAATGTCACTATAGTCAAATTTGTGCCACACGAATCCTGTCATGACATATCAGCGAAAGAGAACAAAATAGATTCTTGCTCACATATTTTACTTAAAAAAAATAATTAGTGAGATTTTGATGGAAAAAGGCACAATTCATGTTACACAAATTTGGCTGAGGTGACTTTTTTAAGAACCAAAATATAATTATTTTTCTCCACTAAAACATGTTAATATAACATTCTCATTATATTTGCCTATGTCAGAATTTTTGAGATTCTTCTCCCACTTTTAGGGTCATGACTAATACACTAATAAGCCTCTATCTAAATGTTTAAATGTTTTGTCATTTTATTTTGCATTTCTTTTATCACAACTACATTTAACAAAAATGAATTCAATGCATTAAAGACAGCAGGATAGCTAGCAAATCTGAAGAATGAAAAGAACGATGTGTGGATATTAAAATAAAACAACATAACAGATAAAAATAGAAAAAATACCCCACCCTTAAAGAAAATGAAAAAGACACTGTAAAAATATGCCATTGTGGAAAGTTCCAGAGAATGGAGAAAAAGTCCAAGCTGCAATTAACCAATGGCCATACCCCCCGAAAGAAAATCCATCAAACCAACAGAAAACTGGTGTCACTTCCACTTCATAGAAATATATTGTTTTCATGAAGTCAAAGAAAAAATTTTAAGTTTTTAGGAAGGAGTAGAATATCAGTGGTTCCAATGTAAGTGGTTCTTGAGTGGTGGTGTCACTACTGAGGATTTACATGAATTTCAAGCTCTTTCTTTTAGATTCTGCACTATTTAATCATTAGAATTTTAACCACAAATGCTTAAATTTTGCATGTCATTATTTTGATGATATAATGACTTTTTCAAATTTTTTAGAGGAACACTACATTCAAAACTTGTAAGGAAGAAAATATTAAATTTAAAATTTCAAAATGTGTTCTCGTTAAATATAAAATCAACTATTTAGAATATGAAATCAAAGAAAGTTGCATCACACTTGACAATCATAATACCAAAAGTATTAAAAAATTGCAACCTCCTAAATATGTTAAGCAATTTCTGAGTTTTCATGCTTCAGTAAATGTTTATGACAAATTTATTGATTCATATGCTAAGATTAAGGAACTTTTAAAACGACTGCTGAAAAATGATAAATAATGGCACTGGATTACAGAATACCAAGAATTTAATTTTTAAAAAGTAAATTAATAACTAAACCTTTATTATAGTTATATAACCCCAAATTACTGCCTAATGTATTCCGTGGTGCTTCTCAAATAGTAGTTGGAGCAGTTCTTAAATAGCCTGATAACTCTGGTAATCTTTATTCAGAGTCTTCTCATTTTAGAACTTTATGCAGTGAAAAAAAATTATTGTATCACAGAATTGAAATATTTGGTTATAGTAGATGCTCATGATAAATTCTATTATTATTTACATGGTAAAAAAATCATAATCCAAACAAAACATGCTTAAAAATGTGAAAAAATTTAAGGAGTACATAATTTGTTGGTCTTTAAAATTAAGCAAACTTGATTATGAAGTTAAATATTTAAAAGGGAAAACAAATGTTGAAGCTAATATGTTATCAGGACAACCTATTGCTCAAAATATCCAATACTCTGTACATTTACCTGAATTAGACAAGATCAAGACATCAGAATTTAGATAAGTTTAGATCAGGGGTCAGCAACCTTTTAGCTGTGGCGTGCCAAACCAATCTATCAATATGATGCAGCGTGCCACACAAGACATTTTTTTAAATAATTCAACTCCCGCAATAATGCATGCACAGTTAGAAGATAGAGGTCAATAATATAGATTAACAGTTTTATTCAATATTAATTTTGCATTATTCAAAGATATTCCTTAACACAAAAATAAACAGCATAAAATATAACTTTCTTCAACAAAAATTTTAAAAGATATTAAAGTTGTACATATAACATATATTTTTAAACATAATTATTAAAATAAGAAATAGACAACATAAAATTGAAATACATACACACGTATTTCCCTTCAATATAGTTAAATAAAAAGATGAATACAAATTTTAATGTGAACCTAGTACTTGCACATCTCTATTTTCGTATCGCAAAGTCAGGGGTAGAATGTGTGTAATAATTGGACACGATTCTCTCTGAGCATTCAGTTCTTAAACAATTTTTTTGCGGATTTGAAATATTTTTCATGCAAGGAAAGATTTTTTTGCTTAGATATTTCTATAACAAGTGTAACGTAGTTTAACCATTGCTTACTATAAATAATTTCAAAAATAAGAATGTTCACTAGATATGAAATAAGAATGTTATTAAGAATATGAAAAAATAAAAAGTCATTTCAATCACATCAAAATCATAAATAGTATGAATAAGTTAAAAGATTATGCAAATTAAATTTCAAAATTAAAAAAAAATTATGAAGTTCCACTTACAGTTATTAATAGCTTCGTGAAGTTAGATTCTCCTGTACTTAAATTTATCTTGAAATCTTGATAATATCTGGAAAAAAAATTAAGTATATCAAGACATTACTGACATGCCTTTATTACCTTCTTAAGAAATTTATTCTACAAATTTATGTTTTATGCTTTGTACACTTAACTTTAAAAAATTCAATATGCGTATTGAAATATATATTTTCATTTTAAAAATTTGCAGTTTTCAGGTACTAGGGATGAAAATGCCCAGTTTAGTATTTTAAAAACATTTAACAGTATTTATTCCTTCATAACTGTAGTAGCTATTATTTAATTTCTATTCTTATACTCACAGATGTTATTTAATAGCAAATATCATTTTTTCTTAAATTCACAATTTAAGAATATTTTATTTGAATATTTATCAAATTATAATATCATAAATTAACTAATATTTCATGCACACTAGAAATTACTTTTGCAAACAGGAAAAATAAGTAAAGCAAATTTTAAAAATTAACAGAAGAAAATAAATCCTAAAATTTTGGTTATTTATTTCAAAAACTAATTGAAATGTTTTGAATCATAGAATACATTGTGATATAACACCAACATCAACCGTGTATTCATGATTGGTTCTGTTTAAAAAACAGGATTGGTTCAAACATTGCATTATACTTTAATTTCTACACAAAATCATAAAATATGCAATTCAATGTTTGCTCAAAAAAAAAAAGGCCTAAGTCGAGACATGCATAGGAAACTTTTAATAAATCCTTAAAACCTGGTGTGAGATGAGTAGTAAGTTGAATAGAAAATAATGATGGAATAGAACACAGCCTAACCTTTCGAGCATAAACTTCTGAGAGTGGAATAAATTATAAAACATTTCAATATGAAACTCTTACAAGAATTATTTACCAAACAAGTTAATAATCTTTAACTGTCAAACAGTTGAGAAAATTTGATATGTGTATAAACAAAGAAGTAAATAAAATCTTAGCTGTAACCTTCCAATCATCTCATTATTTCTGAAAACTGGAATGTCTGGAGTGTTTTTGCCATCATATGGTCCAAAATGGCAATTGGCAGAACCAAACCACTCATCAAAACCATGTTGGAGAGGAAGATATTTATACTGATGTCCAAGGTGCCTGTAAATGGTCCTTTTATCATTCAAATTAAATATTTTACAAACATAACAGCTTTTCAATAATGTAGAAATTTTAACAGTTATATTTTTTAAAACATAAAAAAAGTCAGTTACCATTTTCCTACTATTTTGTTGTAATATCCAGCTTTACTCAACAATTCTGAGAATAATATTTCAGATGTTATTCCACCATCTACTTCCTGGGGTGTATAAGCTGAAATAAGCAAAATATCACATTTTTGAATTCAATCACTTCCAAAAATTCCTTTCCAACAATACAAAAATAAAAATGAACTAAAGGTAAAATAAAATTAAAAACAACAACACATAATGAAAATAATTTAAAATCTCAAGTATCTTAAAAATTGTAAGACTTAAGATAATATCTCATTTCAAACTTTTCTATTTCGAGAAATAAATTTCAAGCATATTTCTCAACACTGAAATCTTTAAGTATATAAATTTACAAGATAAACGTAAATAAATATATATACTGATTAGGCACATATAAATTTATTTATATTTATCTTGAAAAAAATATTAAATAATTATGGGAGAATAAATAAAAAGTTGCATTGCTTAGTCTTCTCAATTGTTTTGTAAATTAAGAAGAAAAAAACCCATGTATTTTCTGTATTTAAAGTTAAAATTTACTGAATAAAGTAGTTGGATGGTAAGTATAATTGCAAAATGTGGTTAAGTACAAAAATATAATAAAAAAGTGGGTGCGTGTACTTATGTGCACACGTAAAAAGTTATACTTCTCTGGCGTAACAAGATAAAAATCTTTCTAAAAATTTTATCCTTCGCGTTATTCTGTGTTTGTAGAAAAAACGACACTAATAATAGAAAAAAAAGGTGTTCAGTACATTGAAGGTTTTATTTTAGCATTATCTAGTTAAATAAAGTTTATTTAAATATCATAATAAAATTATTTCTACATAATTAAAAAAATTGACAATTTTTAGCCTGCTACCTATACATATTGATATTTAATATTTAATTCACGTCCTTTGGTGGGAGTTCAGTAGACATGTGAGTTACAAGAGGCTTATGGTAGCTAAAGTATGATACAAATAGTCTTGTAGAAACATTGTCTAATACAGCATTAATAGACGGAATGAATTATTATTTACTTCATTATTTTTCATCTATTAGCATAATTATTTTAAAAAATAATGCGGTGTATCAATGATCTTTTTTTCACACAAACTGTCGAAGTCTAGGTCTATTGAGATTAAATGCAATCGCATTACGTATTCTGAGTTGAATTTGTTTTTGTAGCCACTCACATTGAAAAATATATTTCCCTTAAACATAATTTTCTGAATGGCATTAAAATGTTTATAGCTGTGTCAGATTTACTGTGTATTTTGCATGAGAGAGTTTGTAATATAAAATTTATTAGCTATTCTTGTTTAAATTTAGATTTTAACATTGAATTTGTTGATATCCCGATAAGTTCTTTCCTCTCCTTCATTTTACGTGTTTTTTCCACACAAATGGAAAAAGGTGCATTTTTCATTAGAAATCTCTTTAGTTTTTCTAGACATTGTGCTGACGAGTATAAAATTATCTCATGGAACCCAAGATAGTAAAAATATCGTAATATTCACAATCTAGTAGGAAGTATATATATACAAAGATAAAACGTGTGTGTGTGTTTTAATATTCTTTCTGTTATATTACAATAAAAGTTTTGCAAAAAAAAAGGTTATTATATATGAATAAAATTTTCAGTTTTAATGAATAAGATGCGCTTTAGATACTTGTAAT
Source organism: Trichonephila clavata (assembly GCA_019973975.1). Taxonomy (NCBI): domain Eukaryota; kingdom Metazoa; phylum Arthropoda; class Arachnida; order Araneae; family Nephilidae; genus Trichonephila; species Trichonephila clavata. The sequence goes on from BMAO01029280.1 coordinate 12,215, forward strand.
TATACAAATTTCATAGAGAACGTGAATCCATTTTGCATACATATTCATAAGTTTCTTTTCAATTTTTTTACTATGAGTCGCGTGGAACCCCGGGGTTCCGTGGAACACAGACTGAATTGAGGAACCCTATGAACTACAAGGCATTTTTGAGGGGGGGGGGGGAACCCCATTCCATTATTAGAAAAATATATCCTGAAACAATATTTAAATTTAATCAACTTGTTATAGGTACTTTATAGATTGTAAAAAGTATTGTATTTGATGTAAAAATAAAAATCTTTCTAAAAATCTAGAGCAGGGCAAGCTGGGCCAAGAACAAAAGGTGGTTACGAGCAGAGTTGAAAGATACAAAACTTTAGTCAATAGGACCAGCCAAACCCGAGATAATCACGATTTAAATAAATTTAAACACCCCCGCACAGGGACATTAGAACCAATAACATGGGGTTTTTTCGGCAGACTGTATCTGGAGATGAGGTGAACCGAATGTGACATCTGAGACCTCATATTGAATGCTTCGGAGGGAAGAATTGTTCGCAAGAAAATTAAGACATTCGCCTGAAAAGTCCCCGAGTTATGGTAATTTTAAAATAATTAAAAAATTTAAAACAATTAAATAAAATAGAAGTAGGGCACCCACCAACTCGAAACTCGGTCAAGTTGTGGGGAAACACAAGAGGAATCCATTAGAAACGGTTCGGAGTCTGTAGTTGCAAGTGGGGCGCCCTAGCTTTGGAAAGGAAAACGAAACTAACTCCCCCTGTGGGAGGTGGAAGCAACTGTGAGGTAAATGGTCAAAACACTCCAACGATACACTGAGTAGTAGGTGATCCCAAGGTTTCATCTTTCTATCTCTGTAATATCATCAAAAGATAGAACCCCATAGGAATAACATGGAGATTCTAATTTTAGTGATAACGCCCCCCCCCCGCCTAAGCCCACTATCTACACACGAGTTGTAACAGATGAAAGAGCTCAATGAGAAGAACCAATGGTCCGAGTTTCATTAACGAAGCTCAAAAATCCTCCAAGATATGTGGGATTTAAAAAATTTAAAATAATTTTAAAATGTTAAATATGGGTGAAGAAATGGGGCTATTGTCCTAAAAAAATATATCTAGGATGCTCATAGGCAGAACAATCGGATCCAGTTGGTGCGGTCAACCAAGGTAACATAGGATTCGAGTTATTACTGGGGAAGCCCTGTAGGGGGGGGGGAGCACCGGAGGGGGCAAGTTCCACGTAAAGCTCGCGTTAATATGAAAATATGGCGAACCTCCAAAAATCAAGTCCCAAGCTCAATTCTTTAGGGGGGTGAAATTTTTGCCAGTCCCCATAGGATTAACATGGGAGCATGATATTTTAGTGCTTAAGCCCTCCCCATGCCTACGCAATGGGATTGAAGTAGATGACAGGATGGGTCTCAACGAGGGGAATAGTTGGTTCAAATATCAAGTCCGAGACTTAAACAGGAGCCAAGATATTGTGAATTTAAACAAATTTAAAAAGTTTAAAACAATTAAAAAGTATGGGAGAAATAGCCCTATGAGTATCTTAAACTATTAAAATTCGAAGGTAAACAAACGTATCTATCTATGTATGTAACGTGCCTATGTTCGTATGTCTCACGAACCGTACGACGCAGAAAGTCGCGGAAGGTACCAAAAGATCGGGAATTTTCCGGGGAAGCCGTATTGCCTATTTATATTACGGCATTGTAATTAGTTGAAAAGATATTAATTAAAAACCTTAAAACGCCTATATGTTTTACTCCTGCCGGTTGTTTACTTAGCGGAACTTCCCTTCCGTTTCGGCCGAGCGGTGATTCGACGTTTTCCACCATTTTAGGATTCTGGTTCCGGACATCGTGAAAGCATGACGTCCTGCACAAATGAGAACTGGTCCGATAGGACAGACGACTCAGTACCCATGACCTCAACTCCAAACCTGGGAGCGAAATCGCCATCCCAGGCCTTACTAGGCGACGACTTCATCGCCGAAAATTCTGACCTGTTCAGGGAAACCATTAAGGCCAGAAACGTTTACGCGGCATGGGCCCGTAAATTGACTCAAGCGAAGCCGCAAGACCCAGCCTTGCAGAGCTACCACACGGAACTCGGCAAATCAGGTGAGATAGTTTGGAACCTCTTGCTGCGTTTACAAGTTCCCCTCTTCAAAATCCCGGCAACGGAGAAAATTCTGGACCGGATCGTACTTATAGAGTACGGAACAAGTCAAGCGAACTCCCGCCGAAGAACCAAGAGGAGAAAACGGAAGCAGCGGCTCCCCCTCCCCTCCCTTCTTCCCCAAAGGCGAAAAATCAAAAACGGAGGAAAACTGACGCCGATGGCTTCAGTCCCCCCGCTAAACATCTCATTGTGCGGAAACCCCGCTCTAGGCCCACTCCTCCCCCTCCCACTGCCCCTGCGCCTTCGATCGAAGGAGTAGTTGCTGAAGAGGCAATGGAGGAGACTCTGTCAACTATTTCTCAACCCGCGACGGTGCCTGAGAAGAAACCGCGTGTTCCCCCCTTTTTTGTAAATCCAAAAGGGGGTTGGCGACAGCTAATTGCTCTCGCAAAAATCAAAGCCCCTGCACTACAATCGGTCATGACAGGACGGTTCCTGAAAATCACTGTCGCGGACGATGTTGAGCATCGTGCTCTCAACGCCTGGCTCGAAGAGACAGGCGTAGAATTTAAAACTTTCACGCTAAAACAGGATCGTCCTGTCAAAGTGGTTATCCGCGGTCTTCCCTCCAATACGGAGCCGGAAGAGATAGAGGCAGAGGGGTTCAAAGTCGTGAAGATATCGCAAATGCGGCATTTTCAGACTAAGTCCCCAATGCCGCTATTCTACCTGCAGATTGAAAACGGCGTTAATGCGCCGAAAATCTACGATTTTACCGAGCTCTTCGGTACACGGATCGAAGTTAAACCCTTCGACCGTGGAAACAGAGTGAACCAGTGTTGGCGGTGTCAGGGGTGGTTTCACTCCTCGGAGGTATGCCACCTCCCTCCCCCCCCGCTGTGTCCGATGTGCAGGGCCTCACTCTGCCAAAGACTGTACTTTGGAGTTTGACGCTCCCATGAGGTGTGCAAACTGTTCGGGCGACCATGCGGCAAACTGGCGCCGCTGCCCAAAACACCCGGCCAACGCCAAAAAAAGCCGAAATAATAAAAAAGGGCCAAAACCAAACCAGAACAAAAGCGCGCAAATCGCGCAGAAGAAAACTCAGGCACCTCGTCCGGACGTCTCGAACGCACAACGGGTCAGCCCCAACCTGAACTTCAATGCCCCTGTAGTTCAAAACCACAGGAGCACCTCACCCCACTCCCCACTAGTGCATCCTCCCGTTTGCCGGCCCCTCGCAAAGATGCCAGCATAAATGCCGGCCTTCTTAAAGACCTGCTTGTCCTCATAGAAGATACGCAATGTATCGACAAGCGAGTCTTCTGCAGGGCGTTTAAGGATTCCTTACCTGCACTCCGCGAGGCATCTGCGGACGTCGACAAGACCTACGTAATTTTCGAAGCCTATTGCAGGCTTCGTTCCTCCCCGGCCTAACTTTCCCAGCCCACGTGCAACATTCACTAAAAATTGGTTTCTGGAACGCATGTTCATTGCGTAACAAAATCCATGAAACTCGTGATTTTGTCCACGAGCAAAACCTTGATTTGTTCTTGGTCCAGGAAACCTGGCTCGAGCCAGGCATCAACCCCCTGATCGCTAACTATCGCCTTTTCAAAGACGATAGAGTCAGCATATTTCATCTCAGACCACAAGGCGGCACCGCTATTTATTGTAAAAACGAGATCGTTCACCACAGTGTCCCCCTTCCCGCTATGCAAGGAATGGATGCCACTGCGGTGCAAATTAAAATTAATAATTTCCCACCCATTAATATTATCTCGGCGTACATCAGAACGATCGCACGCCTAAATTTCCCTTCGGAGGATTTTAAAAAAGTTTTTAATTCTGGAAATAATTTAATTATTGCTGGTGACTTTAACGCAGCTCACACGAGCGGGCACAATCCCAGGTCGACTAGATACGGGCAACAGCTGCGTAACTTAACTAGCAGTCTTAGGGGAGCGAAAATTGTCGCCCCCCAAACCTTCACGCACGCTCCCAGACCGGGGCGTCGCGGCTCTATCATCGACCTGGCTGTGTTTAAACACATCCCCTTTAATTTCAGTATCAGAGTTGTTAACGATCTCAGCTCTGATCACTACCCCGTTATCCTTGAATTAAACTTAAATACCTCCATAATCAAAAATCCAGAGCAGTTAATTACAAATTGGAACAATTTCAAGTATGTTTTAAATAATAAACCCCTCCCCTCTATTTACCTCACCAGCAAAGATAATGTAGAATTGGCCATCGGCCAACTCAATCAAAAATTTTCCGAAGCTTTCGCTGAGGCTTCAAAACCTAAATTTAATACTCCTCCGAAGTTTCTCTCCCCAGAAATTAAAACCAAAATTCGTCAGCGAAACCGGCTGCGGAAAATTTGGCAGAGAAATAGATGTCCCGATTCATACTCAGAATTCCGTAGCCTCAGCCGTGAGATAGCAAAGGACATCCAACACTTTTCCCGCTCTCAGTGGGAAAAACACATTGAGGAACTCTCGCCTCTTGACAACACTCTTTGGAGGAAATCCTCCCTCTTACGTAAGCCTTTTCAAGCCATTCCCCCCCTTGTGGGGGCACTAGGCAGTACAGCTATCACTCCTATTGAAAAGGCGGAAGTGTTAGCAGATAGCTTGCAGACCCAGTTCGAACCAAACCACGACGTTGGAGATGAAGACCTCATCCAACGTTCACACACAGAGGTAGAGAACTTCCTCTCTACCCATCACTCCCAAGAAATCGACCACACCACGCCCACGGAGATATTAATTTTCATAAACAAGTTGAAGTTGAAAAAATCCCCGGGCCTTGATCAAATTTCAAATCGTATGCTCAAAAATCTACCTTTCAAGTTCTTAATTTTCCTCACCTTCCTATGCAATTGTCTCTTAAAGCTAAATTACTTCCCCAATACCTGGAAAACAGCCGTGGTCATCTCTATCCTGAAGGCAGACAAAAATGCTGACCTTCCTCAAAATTACCGTCCGATCTCACTCTTAAGTAGTCTGAGCAAAGTATACGAATTTATACTTCTCCGACGCCTGAATCAACACTGCGCTGCTGCAAATTTACTGATACCCCAGCAGTGCGGTTTTCGACCCGAATGCTCGACAGTTCATCAACTGCTCAGGGTAACGGAGTTGATTCACAGTGGCTACGGCAAGTACGAAGCCACGGGTATACTTTTTCTGGACGTAGCCAAAGCCTTTGACAAAATTTGGCACGATGGCTTATTAATCAAGCTCATACGACTTGATTTTCCGGCTCCCCTGATCAAGGTCATTAATAACTTTCTTTCCGCGCGCTCATTCAGAGTGAGAGTTGATAAAATTCTCTCCTCCCCTCGACCAATCAGAAGCGGCATCCCGCAAGGGTCTCTGATCTCACCGCTCCTCTTCAACTTGTATGTAAATGATATCCCGCAAGCTAACTTCGTCCATTTAGCAATGTATGCGGACGATACTGCCATTATATCACAAGATAAGAGATTTTCCGTGGTAATCTCTAATCTTCAACAATACGTCACTTTGCTAGAGCTCTGGCTCACGGACTGGAAAATTAAAAAGTTAACGCCTCCAAAAGTGCCTGCCTCATGTTCACGAGAAGAAATCAATTACCAGTGGGCCTAACCCCAGTCACCATTTTTGGCCAACCCGTCCCCTGGGTAAATGTTTGCAAATACCTAGGGTTATTTTTAGACGCAAAATTAACTTTCGCCCATCATATCGAACAGGCTCGCCAAAAAGCGAACACCGTTCATTCTATGCTCAAAAGGCTTGTCTCTAATAAGAGCAAACTAGCGATCAGGCACAAGGTTTTGCTCTTTAACTCTATCATTCGCCCGGTCATGCTCTACGGCTCTCCCATCTGGGCAGTCGCGGGCATGTGCCACATTAGAAAGTTGCACAGGCTCACCAACTCAATTTTGAGACAAATAGTCAGTGCTCCCTGGTTCATCAGAAATGAAGTCATTTACCGCGATTTAAATATTAATCCTACCCTTCCATATATCCAACTCATCTCCAAAAAATTTTTTAATAAAATTCCTCAAGTTCCCAATGAACTTATCCAAAACCAGCGAGCCTACGACCCGGCTGTTTCCTCTTCACTTAAAAGACCAAGGGCCATTCTTGATCAGCAATTTGTAAATTTCCCCTACGCCAAAAGGCGTAGGGTTTAAAACTTACTTTAAATTGTTTTATATTTTCATTTAAATTTGATTTGAATTTTCATTTTTTAAGTTTCTGTAGAATTAACTAACGCGGCCCGGAATCGAGAGGGTGGCCCTCAAATTCCATCTTTGCGCTCAGTTCACTCTCTACTTTTTATCCCGGCCACCAGATGGTAGCACGGGACCTCTCTTTATTAGCTTTTGTTTTTTACCTTTTCCCAGTCCAATCGAATAGTCATCGGCTCCCTCTGGGAAACCCGGTACTCTTTACGACTGGATTTTTCTTTATTTAACCGTCTTGTTTTTGTAAATGACTTCATTCACTCTCATTTTTTATTTACCGCGAGCTGACCCATTGCCCGTTCGCATCTGACATGAAAAGTTTTTTGCATCTGTGCAAGTTGGTTCCAAATAAGTTTTAAAAATAATTTAATTTTAAAATTTTTAACTGCTTTAACTCTCCCATTTTATTTTTTCATTTTTCGGGAATTCTCACAGCGTCAGCTGTCCGAATCTCCCCTCGTACCGGCCGCTCGATTGAGTGTGCCTATCCATCACGCCCAACAGCGGACGCCGCTGATTGGGTGCATTGTACCTGGGTGGGCGGACTTCATCCGCCCACTATTTCTCCTAGCAGGCATTACGCCATTGCCCATTTATTTTTTCCCCCTAAATTCTCTTTATTTTTCTCTCTTTTTAAATTTAAGTAACTCCATTTTTATGTAAATATCCCTAAATATTCTGATGAGGAGGTACATCCCCTAAAGGGGATAGGAACTCCGTAATTTCCACGCCACTTGCCACTCACCATTTGAGTGCCCTTGTCAGTTTTCTGTGAAACAAGCAAAAATAATTACAGAGATCGGAAAGATGTTTTAATTTCGCCGCGATACGTTACAATATTTTGTAAATATGATAACACTGTTTTTCAGTTTTGAATAGTGTTAAAACTGAGTGCGTTTTGTAATTATTTCTAAATCAATTTGGGTGTAAGATTACTTTTCGTCTTCTTCGTCGATAATTCTATAAATTAGCACAAACCTTTCTCTTTGGTCAATTCATTTAGAATGATTCAAAACTTTTTCGAAAATTTTAAAAGTAGTCTGAATTTTCCACGTTAGTCTTCGTCATTTAGAGATACAATACTTTCATGCTGATAATATTCTCCATCAACATATAGAGTTTGAAAAGATTGCTTCAAAATTACAGGTTCAAAAATTATTGCTTTTCATCATTTATTTTTGAAATAAATTAAAAGTAAATGTTGTACATTTTTATTTCAAGAATACGTTATTTTGCAAATGGTGAATGTTTGAGGCATTAGCATAAAGTGTATACATAAAATGGAAGGTAATGATCCTTTGAAATAATTTGTCATGATTTACATTTAGCCAAACATTGGTGCAACTGCGCCAAGGCCAGTTGACCTGTTTCGCGTGACCAGATCTAACTCAGGGTTACATAAAAGTTCTGCGCCGCCGACAGAAATCGTCGTGGCTTTGGCAGGTAAAAATGCAGTGAAAAAGATATTTTGTCTCCATCGTTATTGGCTATTTTCATTTTTCGCTGCAGGTCCAGGCCTTCCGTCCAAAATAGCCCTTCGGCTTCATTACACCAATAAATGGTGTCGTATCTTTGCGGGTTCAGATCAGTCAGGATCTCTTTTTCATTTCTATAATTTTTCCATCAGAGTCATTTGTCTTATTTAACATGATCCTCTGTTATTTTAATGTACTTTTCATTTCTTTTTGCCTTTAAAAGGTTTTTCAATTTTTAATCATTCAGTAATTCTATCTTTTAGTGATTTTATTTCATTTCTCATATTTTTCTGCGACCGTAGTGAATTCCTCTCTTCAGTTAGTTATTCACTTGCCATCCCCACTGATCTGAAATTTGCTGTTTTCAGTCTGCCATATAAACAAATGGTATATCTGGTCAATTGCCTAAATGAGCATTTTACCATCAGATATTTAAAATCAAATTAATAGATTAGTTTGTATAATTTTTCGCAGATACGTGAAACTTCGATAAATTTTAACTTTGGGTGAATGAAAATAATAAAATTCAAAATAAAAATTAAATTTTTATCAAATAGTATTTTATTTTGAGATCTTTTTCAGTGAGATATTGGCATACATATTCTAGTTTTCCCCAAAGAATGGATTTTCTTCATATATATTTAATCAGAGTATCGTTTTAAAAATTTATCTGTAGATTTTTATTATTTATTGTCAATGGATCTAAATTCAATATATTTTAAAATTCAAATGCATTCACATTTCTGGATTCATTTAAAGATATTTTTAGTATCAAATTTTGTTCTCTTTTATAAAACTTATGGATTTAAGCTACAAATAATGCATCAAATGCATGAAACTTTTCCCCCTCACAAATATTTCAAAAGTTCTCACAATTTCTTAAGTAATGAAATAGTGGTACAATTTTAATTCAGAAAATTGCTCTTCCTGTCTTTTCCTTTTAACTATTTTAAGAAATGTACAGTTCGTTCCAGGAAAAACTATTTTCTTCAAAAGATTTTATAGAAAAACAACTTTTTACAAATATCACTTCTTTGCATATTTATGATTTTCTCTTCCCGTGTCTCAGTTTCAGCCAAAAATTACAGGATTTTAGGATTTCTTTTCTGATTTTCATAAAATAAAGTTTTTGCAAGAAATAATACAAGCATTATTTTGTAACCTTTTCTTTAAAATTATTGTTGTTTCCAATCAATTTGAAACGATTTTCATTCAAAATTAGACCCTCAAAATAATAGAAACTTTAAGACGATCCTAAAGGCTTTGCATGCACTAGAATCATTATTTTTCTCCCTCCTGTTTAACAGCTCAATTAGTGGCCAAGGTCTAAACTGCTATTCTAAACAGAGTGAATGGTGGGATAAAATGCTGTCTCAAAAATATAGTTCATATATTAGTCACACAGTATTAATTTTCTTTTGGATGATTTTGTGGAGATGTAAATAAATTCAATTTTTCATTCTTATACTCTTGCAATCTAGCATTCAAAACAACGAAATGAAAAATGAATGAATCCTTTCGATAAATAACAGTGAATTTTGTAATATCTATTATTTTCAAATCCATTTTTAAATGGATTTAAAATAGATATTCCTGAAATAAAGCAATATTTAATTTTTATTATTAATTTATAAATAATGGATTCGATTAATATATTTTTCATTAAAGGAGATGTTTCTATTATTTCCTTATTAAGTGTTATTTGTTAATAAAGTATATCGCCTATTAGCTGGATAAAATACGTTCTAGAGACCTTTTAAGCCTATTATGAAATGTGATTGATTGATTAATAATTACAAAATTATTTAATTATTTTGGATTCTAGAATTATCTATTAATAAAACTGATGACTTTTTCTCAAGCATCAAATAGTTTTCTTTTATTATTTAAAATTTATTATTTTTACTAAAGCAATATTGTTTTGATGTATCATGAATAGAAACTTGAAGATAAATCTTATATCTGAGAGTCAGGAAAATAGTTCTATCAAAAAGGCCACTGTAAGCCATTCTTTGTAGAATAGAACCTGTCTGACATTTAGTGGATCTGGAGATATATTTTTCTAAAAAGAGGTGTATAGTATTTTAATATAAAGGAATCACACAAATGGAACTTTTGATAAAGGAAGTGAATTTCTTGGCAGTATGTTGGCCATTCAGTGGAGATTTTAATAAAACCTCAAAATACATAGTAATTTAATAATTTCTTCTTTTATAAAGTAATTGCATGACACATTTTCCCAGTCATTAATCAGTCTTCAAAAATCCTCTGATTTTACTTCAATGTTAAAATAGTAGTGAGTACAGAATTTGAAAATTTCTCTTTTGTCTTTTCAACATGCAACTATATTAAAGGCTGTTCACCCAGATTTGCCCTGTTATGAAATTTTGGTGGCGGACCTCTGAGAATTTTCAGCTATTCTCAAGTGACAGGGACGACACCTGAGCTTTCCTTATCTTAGTAGACCACACCACACCAGCATAAGAATATGGGAATTTCTGAGAAAGGGAGTTTTATGACATGATTCGAAAATCCTCAGATCATGCCACACAGAGTGCTATCGGCCTGAAACACAGAAATTCAGGAATGAAGTTGTCACTCAGTGAAACAGAAGGTGGAAGTGGTGGGTGATTTTAAAATTCACCTGGAGAATACCTATTCAGGAGTTTTGACAGACTGGGGTGCCAGCCGCCTCCCAGTGACAGGACCTTCAGGCTTTCATCACCATCTTCAATAATTACCACCACCAGCACAGATAAAATTTCTGAAGAGAGTTTTGTGGTATTGAAATCACTCCATGCTGCACAGACACAGGTGCTATCGGCCTGAAACACGAATTTCATGAGTGAGTTATTCACTCCAGTGCAAAACCCAGCACTTTCAGGCTCTGTGGAGAAGAATAAGAAATCAAATCAAGTTCGGAGAAATGTCATGTGGAAGTGCTGAATTTGCAGAAGATTGGTGATATTAACGTCCCACTGTTCAGCCACGGTGCGGGGTTGGTCCGTAATTGCAGACCATGGTCAAATGGCTGGACACCTGGGCTGGCACCCCCTCCCTGCTTCTGCACCACCTGTGGGACGTTGCAGGCTCTCGACATATTTTGCATCCACCCCTACGTGGGTCTTCAGTGGTACTGGATCAGAAATCATTGAAGAGAAGGAAGATGTTAACTTAACCTGCAGGCCATGGCACCTCCTGGGTCATGCACTCCACATCATTTTGCGATCAAGCCCACCGAGAATCGTGGTGTCTCGAATAAAGGAGGAGATTAACATGGGGTCAGACATACATTATAAGCCCGTGCAGCCTCAGGGCTTGGAAGGAAAAACATAGAAGCCAGTTAAACTGAAAAGGAATGTCTGTTCATGCTTCTTTGTTTGTGAGAGAACTGAAGAATTTATAAAGTAGAGAAAGGCCAGACATCAGATATAAGTAATCACTATTCAGGTTCAGTCAGACAGGTATCTCTATCTATCTATCTGTGTGTATGTGCGTCTATCTTCTCGGACCGCCAGGAGTCAGCGGAGGTGCCAGATCAGGATTTTCGAGCCATGTACTTCTTTATGTTCAGTGTTACCGTTGGTTAAAGAGATGGTCAGAAACCTTCGTGCCTGGTGTTTATCACCGGTTCGTTTGCCGGCGGAACTTTATCTGAGTTCATTGGGCGGTAATCGTTTTCACCATAATGGGTGTCAATCCCCTAGTTTCGTTATCGGTCGGACAAAATGTTCAGGATCGGAGGATCATTTATTTGCGGCCTCTAATGAAATTTTGTAGAATAAAACTGATATTTTCCTTTTCAGTTTTTGGAGATGGTATGAGTGTGGTCAGTTTTATGAGATTGACTCATAGATCGTTGGGTGTAGTTAGCACTTTCGTGTTGATCGATGTTCTGCATATAGATTAACTGGTATATAACAGATCCGTTTCGTTAAAGAATGAAGTTCACCACCTTCCCCAGGAAGGAGCACTGAGATTTTAAAGTGGTCTGGTTTTGCTTCGTTGGTTAAGCACCAGTTTAAGGATAATCTTAGGGCATCTTTCCGTATGCAGTGATATTGTCATGACATACTTCGAGGTTAGAGAATCACCAAGCTGGTGCAGGTCCCTCAGTTCAAGGGTCGATTCTATTTGAACCTCCATTCATTGTTATGTTTCTCATATTTGCTGCTGAACTCAATTCTGGCGTGGTTGTCAGGCCGTCAACACGAGAGCATCTGGTTGTTTCTTTGTGCTGGGTTCAGTCAGTTGGTTGCATTCGTTCCTTATTTTCCACGTGAATCTGTTTCCCAATTAAATGCAACATTTTAACCGTAGGTCATCTATTTAAAACAATGTAGCACTAGTTTTTGCTAAAGAAAGTTTCTGATTTTGATCGTTCAAAGGTAATTTCAATAATGATTCTAACAAGGCTTTTTGTTTTGTTTGTTTTCCATTAATTTTCGGTGCTGCTGTTGTTTGTGTGGGATGTCAAGGTCTCGATGGATATTTTGATCAGTTTATTTAATAAGGTATTA
>BMAO01029282.1:0-128610 GCA_019973975.1 Trichonephila clavata
AAAGTATATTATGAAAATCTGACTTTTCCTATGATTATTATCTCTTTAAAAATATACGAAAGAGAGAAATAATAATTTTCAAAAGCTTGCTTTGAATGAGTAAAAATTTTCTTAACTCGCACTTTCAAGAAGCATACGGGTTTTGGGTGAGGAACCTCAGCCTTTCGCCCCATGGTCAAGTTACGAGGATGACACCCGAGTTGGCATCTTCTCTCATTACTTCATCACCACACCAACGTTAGGACATTTAAGCCGGACACAGAATCAACATGTAGCGACTCCTCAACACGACCGGTCTTCAGCGGCACTAGGTACGAATCAGGATACACCAGTCATGAGCTGCAAAGTTTAAATATTTTGTCTAATTGTAGAATAATGTGTGAAACGACAAAGTACAAATTAAGTTACATATTAAGCAAGAAAATGGATTAATAGAAGATTTTCACCCTTGATCACTCGCGCGGGGTGTTCTGTACACCCCATTAACAAGAAATGCTTCCTAGGATTCCAAAAAGAATGCTCAGAACCACGATTTTTTCTGTAGATGCACATTTTCGGTCATTAAACCTTCAGGCCTGATGCAATCACTCTAGCTCAGACGATTGGAACGTAACAACCTTCAAAAGTTTATCTGGGGTGTTGAGATCTCCCCGTAAGCAATTGAGTTATATTTTCGTACTCGAAGCATTTAAAATAGGGAAAGTTTTACTCTTGCCATTTATATATATTTTTCAAATATATTAATATGCATGCATATTTTATATAAAATTTCAATAATTGTAGTATAAAAATAATATAAAATATAAAAATAATTGTAAAATATAAATTTTTGTTGAAATTTTTTAAAATACTTTTCAGAAATTATGGCAAAAATTCCATGGGAGAATGAGCAACAGCGACTTTTTCATCTATCAGATACTGTATAGACAGATTCTGAGGATGAACTAAATGATTTCGAAGACTGTGTAATTTCAAAAGAAGAAGAAAAGCACCATATTGAACAATTTGTTCCTTCCAAAGATACAGAACAAGAATTGGAAGAAACTTGTGAGCAAGAAACAACAACTAAATTGACGGAAACAAATAATTGACAAAAAACTCAAAAGAAGCTTTACTGACACAGAAGATAGTAAAAAGAAAATTAATTCACCGAGAAAGGAGTTTGGACTGTTTTTTGACGGGTAAAATATGTAAAAACCAATTGTTTTTGCCTTCAATGTAAGAAAAATATGTGCTTATAAAGCATATGAATACAGTCTGCGCTAAATGTTTGGAAAATGATTAAAGTATTTGTTTTCTACTTTCTACTATACTTAACATTAATTACAAAGTAAGTTTATTACTGATATATACGTTTTATTTGTGGTTTACGAAAAAAATATAAAATATATATGTGTTTCAAATGAAAATTTCGTAGGTTTAGTTTAAATTAATATTAGTCTAATTTGTATGCAATAAATTTAATAATTTTATTTGCATAATACAAAAAACATCTTGTACTTTATAAATATGGATCATAGTTGACTTAATTTTTTTAACACACTTAAACATACGTGTTAAAAGTTTGAAGTGGTCTCTAAGAAAACAACCGAGGAACATATGTTTGCTTTACTGCTAGTTCAAATCGTTTATTAATTAATGTAAGAGAAAATTGTTTGGAGATATATTTTTTAATAAAAAGTATTTCACGCACACAAGGTTAATTAATCTATTCTTATTTCACTAATATATATCAGGTGACAGATTTTAATGCGCTTTATACATGTTTCTAGATGAATAGTTTTCTTCCTGAGTAAAATTTGATTTAAAAAATATCATAAATTTTAGGGTTTAAAATTAATATATAACATAGGAATGAAATTATCTTATTTTTTAAACGTCGTTAAATAATAAGAATTCATTATACGATTAGGTTAGATTTATATTACAAACGCAACCTGAGCTGATATTAATATTGAAACATTCCTGGTGAAAACGTTAGCCCCTTGAGACTCATTTTCTCTTATATCATTGGAATTAAACTTATTTATAGATAATATCATAGGAATCTGGGTTTTACAGTTCATAAATTCGATTATGGTAAATTCAATTATTCCTCAAAACTATTCATGGGAACTATTGAGACAACCATTACAGGATTAACGAAATTTTCAAGGGAATGTAATGTTTTAAATTAACATTATTGCTGCTCGGTTCATTTGGGAATACTATTTTCAGCTTAAAAGAACTTAGAATTAGAAAATATAAAATTTCGACTTTTTATATATGTTTGGGCTCCATTTCATTTGGAATACATGATACAAATTCGGAATTTTTTTTCAAAATATACTCCAAGCATTTTATAATCTAAAATTTTATTCAATATTACAATTATTGTTTTTTTTAATGACTCTGGTGACTCGCCTTATTTCTTTTATGAAATTTCCTCATAAGACGAAGAATTTGACGCACAGGCTTTCTAATTGCAATAGAATAGGGGGGATGTACAAAATAAACCTTTCAATGCGTAGTATTCTTTCTTGTGAGAAAAATATTAAAATTACTTTTCCAATTAAATATTTTTAATAAATAAATAAAACAAGCATTTTATTATATAGTATTTTTACTATGTTAAGAGAGAAATCCTATCACGCTGTCTAAAAAATTTTAGTAATATATATCCAATCTTATTTTACGTATTTATCTTCAACATAATACCGGTTTTGCTTTAAAATTTGAGGAATATAATTTGTTACTCTAAGATTACAGAAGTATCAATTATTTTTCAAATTTACTCACCTATTTTAGAAATACCTAGAATTTTCCAATTCAGTTATGCTGTATATAATTAGAAATTTTTAAAATAAACTAGGAAAAAATAGAAAAATCTCCATTAAATACAACAGTATTTACGTGAGTGAACCACTATATGGAAGCAATGATTCATCTATATTGTTGTTGGTAACATTCCTTCATCAAATCATTAATCGCTCATATTCATTCTATGGCAAACGACATAAAATGTCAATTTACATCGAAGGAACCATTTGAAGTTCAGTTATAGATTGATTATAAACGTCGAACATAGAAGCCACATCTAAGCTATTGGCGAAGGAACTCTTCAATGTGAACCACTGTCGAGCAAAGAGAATGATTCCTAATCTGACATATTTTGCTCAAACTTTCCTATTCATTTCAACACAAGGATTGCAAGCCTAGGCAGATTGAACATACAGAGTGTCTACAAGTTTGATAAGAAATTTTGTAAGTTAAGAACTTTCCAAACATTAAATGAAATTAACCCGTTTAAAGTCAGACAAGTAGGAATATATCCCAAGTTTATTCATAGAGGGCGTTAAGTGTCATTTCATTCTCGGAAAATTCTCATGCCTTATTATTTCCCCGGGCCAGCTGCAAATAACGCTTGTGCCAATCATCAAATAAATAATGGCAGGAGTTCACATTTTTCAACAGGATAACGTGCCTAACCACTACCACAACAGTGGTACTTCTGACCTCAATGCTGAGGTACCCGTTAGGATTTTACGTCGAAACGTTGTTTAGTGGCCTTCAAGATCACCACTGTATTTCAGTGTATGAGGTTTTGTAAATTATCAAGTGTACACTCCGTCATTTCCTATTTACAATTCCTGAACTAAAATCAAGAATCTACGCTAAAATTAATTTGATCGAGGAAAGCACGCTGACAAATCTGTGGCAAGAACTGATTTACCGATGGGAGATTTGCAAAGTAACGACAGGAAATTACATTAAACATTTGTAGAATGAAATAAACTTAAACTAGCCGGCTGGGTGGCGTGATTGGTTTGTCGTTGGCCTTCTGCACCCAAGGTTGCGGGTTCGACCCCGGCCGAAGTCGGTGGATTTTCATGATGCAGAAAATTGACAGCGGCCATATCGTATGATTATGCGGCATGTAAAAGATCTCTAGAGTTTGGCTTGGATGCTCTCGGCAAAATTAACATCCTAGTACTGGTTCGCATCGCCAAGAGCTCAGGTGCCTCCCTCTGTGGAGAAAACTGGGCGTCAAAATTGCTTGCTGTAATTGGTATCTCCTATATGGTGCAGCGCTAAAAAGTGATATCAGCTCCTGGGAATGTACTAGGTCTTCAAAGGCTTAAAAATACCAATTTGCATCCCTTTGAAAAAAAATTACTTAAACTATTTCTCATTCTTTCAACAAGATGTATACATTTACTTTTCAACCCTGTAAATTACATGCACTAAGTCATTCTTTTGCCCAACTAATTTGTAGACACCATGTACATAAGACTCACCCCACGACCTGTATAATCCACCATAAATAGTTGTTAGATGGCATAAGATTTTCCTTAAATATTGCCACACGACAAAACCTTTATTTCAGTCAGACTATAATGTTAACAATTCAGCATTAAAGCATAATAAACTTTTAAGGTATTGGTATTCTAGGTAAATAATGTCTTTTAAAAATCCCCAATTTTATTCACAATTGTTTCATTTATATGAGTCTTAAATTGGCCAAACTTCCTGGATGCTGAAGGAGAATGCTTTACTATCCGCGAAACGATGCTATCTCACGAAGAGGGATAACAATAAATGAATACCGATTATAGGAAATCTATGTGAATTTATATGGGAGATGAAGTATCTTGGCAAAAAATACTCGCAGAGTTGGCTTAGAGAAACGGAGAATTACTGAGAAAAATGGATGCCTGTTCTAAAACCATTATCCAGGCAATAATTTTTGTTGATGTCTAATATTTTCTAATGAAGCACAGTTTCATCATGCTTCGTCTACTAAAAATCATAATCATATTTGATTGTTTGAAATATAGCAAAAAATTACATGTTTAATATACATTTATATTGAGTATACTCAGATCAATCACGCAATCATAATTTTTTTCACGACTTATCTGGTATAGAGAAATTTTTATTTAAGAGACAATTAACAAGTAACATAAGTTTGCAGTGCCTGAGAATCTTAATTCTAGATAAATCGTACAGTATAATAAATTTTGAACACTTTCAAAGCACGAACTATTTAAGATTTATAACTATTTTCGAGAATTTTTTTTTTGTGGCCATAAACGGTGAATAGTCTTTTTATTATTCAATAGCAGTAATACGTCTTGTAATCCTCGATGTATTTGTAGGCATTATATTCTGTATATATTAGAAAATAGAAGATTTATAAAGACAATCTGGATATAATAGTCTATGTCTTATACTAGATCTAGAAGTGGAATTGTTTAGTTTACCTTTCAAAATATCCCTAACTTTTGCTCTAAATGAGGAAAAACTAATTAATTTTGAATAATTAATAGAATAAATGTTTTTAAAAGACATTCGCAACATCAATATTGATTGCCTTTGCAAATATGCTCGAATTTTTTCCAGAATCTCTATTTCCCCATATTAAATTGGGAAATAATGAAATTACTGAAATTATTGAATAACAATGGTAGTGTATAATATGTTATGGTTCAAATTTTCGCTATTCCCGGAATTTTTTGAATTAAACTTCTAAATTCATTTTTAACTAGATATTTGTTTCAAAATAAAGACACCAGAAAGTTATTAAAGTAATTTTCATAAGATTTAAGTACATACCAAACCTTGAAAAATGCTGTTGGCCCTAGTGCGTCTTTTTACTATCGAACTTGTTATTTTTACTTGAAAATTATTTTAAATAAATAAGTGAAACATGTATACAACCATGCAAACCTTATAGTCCTTATTTGACTAATACTTAGTTGCTTTTGAATTATTTAATGAATTCTGAGATACTTGTTATAGATTCCTAATAAATAAAATAGTTAATTTAATTTTAAAACTTTTAGCTACATGTAATTATAATTTCATTACTATTAATGATAAAAATAATTTGATTGCATAGTTTGAAATAAATTCTTCTCTGTAGTCATTTTTTTTAAAATATATTCTTTGACATTAGAAAAATTGAACTACTTATTATCATTTTTTTAATTGTATTTTCAGAGAATGACAATAGATTTGCAAATAAGACTATTCAGAAAATATTTCTAAGCAGTTACAAATGTCTTGTGTAAGTATGTGTGCACTTTTTTTACAGCATTGTGCTTTTATTTTATAAATTTACTTAAATGTATTGAACATTACTGTGTTTCTTAGAAGATAAAGTATTGAGGAGCATTAACGTAAAACGCTTTTTATAAACTCTTTTTTATCCTTATTTTTCAGGCAGCAGGGGTGAAAGTAATTTACCTTCTGCCATGCACCTTTTGAAATCACCTGTACATAATATGATAAAAATTGCGATGTATCGCCACGCATATCAAAGCATATTCAATATCAGATGTGTCTCAAGATATCACTTTCTTCCATGTTCAAGCCTGCGGTCACATACCACACACAAGAAATAACTAACTCGTCAATTTCCAAGCGGTGCTGCATAAAACCAGAGAAAATATTGAAATATAAATAAGTAAATAAACAACTAGAAAAATAAACTTCAAAAGAAAACCCTTGCGCAGAATGAGAAGAAATAAAAATTGGAATCCACCCCTCTTGAGAAAAAATAAATAAAAAATATTCTCATTCTGAGGAATCCACATCCAATCTCTAGGAAACGACAAAAATCGCATCCACATTGCCTCTAGGGCTAGGGTGAAAATCGGAATATACCGGGAGAGTACAGATGTATCAGGTGCACCCCATCCCCAGTCCCCTCCTGCATATCAACCCCCAGACCCTGAGGGGTGGGTGGTTGCAGAGGATGATAGCTACGTGCTTCAAAGGCGACGTGATTTGCCCAATATCCGAACAGAGTGAGTCCAGATAGCTGACTGGGAAAAGGTTGGGGGTAGTGGAGAATGAAATAATCACATCACCCCCCTCACGCCCTCATTTCTGATGATAGAAGTGGAATCGATTCCAGAATAGGGGGTGTAAGATGGGTAGGGATGGAATTGCAGGTAATGGAGTACGTCACGTGACACCAGTAGAGGTCACGTCTCCTCAACTTGTTGGGCGGGAACAGGTAGAGGGGGTAACTCGAGAGGGTTCATGACTCGTGAAAATTATCATTATTTTTGGTCTTTTGGGTGTCACTGGATTCTGCCTATTTCTCCAGGGAAGAGGAAGTATTGAGGATAACTAATTGCGTGACAAATTTGATGCATATAGAAAGATAAGAGATATGATTGCGAAAGGTGATAAAGATGATCTTTGTCATTATGATAATTGGCATGGTACTGACTTTTATACGTCATTTAAAGTACAGAGAAAATTCGGGTCAATATTGTGATGACACTGATAGCATCAATCTTGTGCTAGATGTTCGGAATATTTGTAATAAATGTGTGCCACGAAAGCTAATATTTTATGTCGCCATGCTGTAAATGTGGTAGAATGTGATTTGTTTGAAAGATGTGACAATAGCGTAAATAACGGGAAACATATTTTTTTCCTGGTTATCAAAAAAAAAAGAAGCATAGAGTCGTATTATTATTGATTTTCATTAAATATGAAAATGCAGGTATTCTGTAGTTGAATTATTCAGAATACAACCAGCCGAATATTTTCGGTAATAACTCTAAAAAGGTTAACGCTATAACAAGCTTTCCTTGCAGTTCCTTATCATAATATGAATAATAATATCATACTATTATTTATATTGACTTTTTGACTCAAGATAAATAAATAATTTGATAAAACATTTACTATGAAAATTGACTAAATACAATTTGGCACGTAACTGTCTTCAGATACTATTATTATGAATTTCGAATATTGTGAATAATTATAAAAACTATTTTATAGTAAAAATAAGATATTACATTAATTATGCTAATAGAATGAAAATAATCTGAATATACAAAGGAAATTCTATTTGTGAAGGGATATTATTTTGGTTTTTGGCACGGGTTCAATTTTTTAAAATATTATTTTACACATAAATCTCTTTTGAATTTTATTCAATACACATTCAGGAAATTAATTTTAGCTAAGTCTAAGCTATATGTGCCAATCGTGCAATAAAATAATATATTTTTTTTTAAATTCGCCAATGAGATTGTAAGTTTAACAGAAACTTATATAATCATTCAAATCGGGTACATATAAAGTTTTGACAGAACATGCTTATAAGCATATTTTTATGAATTAAAAAATGCTGGCTCAAAAATTTTAATATGATTAACAAGATTCGCAGAGAGAAATTTCTGTTGATAGAACATAATTGTTCATGGAGAAACTGATGACGCATAATTTCTATATTGTTGAACTATAATATAAAATAATATTTATTTATTGATTTCATCAAGCCTTTTTTGATTGACAGAATCATTATAAATATATAATTATTAGAATAACAAATTACTAAAAAAAAGAAGGCTTTAGATATGACAAAAAAAAAAGAACTCTTACGTTACATGAGGGAATTTCGAACGGAATTTTATGGAGTATAATTAATCAACTTGTACCTCGAATTCAGGGTTAACATAAATGATTCATTCTTTTTGAAAAGGCTACATTTTCAAAGTATTACACGTACACACAAGAAGGATATATAAAGAAAACCACAAACTCACTAAATTTGTACTGTGTATTCTGGGACACGGAGAAACCACGTCCAGTCGTAACGGTTGAAAGAGGTTCGCTAAAGGTGAATGTATTCTGTTAGAGCTTCAAAAACAAAATATATGGTCCGTATTTCTTTACTGAAGAAATTGGGATTGCTAAATGTGACCTAGATATGTTGCGGTTTTGGTTGCTCCAGTAAATCAGTGCTATTTTCAAGGACTTTGTCGTCCAACAAGACCCCTCCTAATTGGTACATACTAATCCGTGACTACCTAAATTATGAATTTTTACATTGCTGAATATAGTGTATTGTTGTGATTGAGCTAGCTTTGTTCTCCTGCCCTCCTACATCCCCTGGTTTTAACACCCTGTCACTTCTTTCTGTTGAGGTGCGTTTACATCATTGTTTACATATCACCACTTAGTCTGGCTGAAAGAATGAGTCAGTGCTGCCGTGTAGATAATTGAGACAGATATGCTATAAACTGAATGAAATGAGTTCAGTTATAGTCTTAGCGTGTGTAGTATAAATAGTATATTAACTTGGAGAGTTTGTGGATCTTTTCATATATCTTTCATATGTGCGAAACAGCGTTTCTCTAACTGACGGGTGTGCCCCACTAGGGGGTCGTGATATCCTTGCGAGGAAGGCGACAGCGTATTGAAATGTCGAAAATAAAAGATTTAAAATAATTATTAATTTATTGAAGGAAGAAAACAAATGCATTCTGGCATAATAAAAGTGAAAAACACATTTACACTGATATAACATATTAATACATGCATGGGTACTGCACATTGTTTTTGATAACTAATTTATCAATACTAAATTAAAAACAAATATAATAATTACTAATGCTTCCCATGGGCTTGTCATATACAAATTTTAATACTTATTTTGATAGTTTGTATGGTTTATAATTAAAATTGTATTGTAGCTTTAGTGTCAAAGTACATTTAATACATAATTATTGTATGTAAGGGGGGCGATGAAAATTATGAAGAAAATGGGTTTGTAAATATTGAAAGTTTGAGAAACACTGTTGTAAGTGTAATACTTTTAAAAATATAGCTTTTTCAGAATGCATAAATAATTAAGGTTAACCCCGTATTATGAACAGGTAAATAAGTCAATAATAAATCATCACTGTGATGCACACATCTATTTTTACAAGTATATATTTACCTAACCTATTTGCCAATTATGACATTAAATTGATCATGATATAAATTTATCACAAAAACTTTGAAAAATACTTTGTGCAAAATTAACGTATTTGATACGCACTAACTGTTTTAATTAATCTTATTCAATTTCATTATGTTTTCACATACTTTTTCCTAAATAATATGCATCAGCTTTTAGCAATTTACGAGAATATATATAATATAAAATCTCTAATATTTGTTGACTCCCATAAAATTCCACAAAAATATACTTAGTTGAATTTAGATCAAAGAATATTAACTATATAATTTTTTTAAGTAAGGAAGTTTTTATTTGCGGTTTTTGTTATGAGTATTTTAAATAGTTATTTAGATTTAAAAAGTTAAAATACGATTTTTCTGCCAATTTTTCCATGTTTTTATCGTTTATTTTTAAAAGAATGTATCTGAACATTTTACATTTTGATTTTGGATTTGTATCATCTACAAAAGAAAGATTTTGTTCACAAATCGCGATGCAGCGCGTAAGGGGTGTGTGAAAAAAACATTTATCCTCTTAAAGTTATCTATAAATTATGAATCACTTACGAATTTTTTATTAAGTGAAACAAATTTAATTTTAAAGTTTTTCTAATTTTATTAAAATATTAATCTCACAGAACACTTTGATTCAAAAGAAATATTTTTAGAAAAAACGAATGGAATTTAGAAGATTGAGTGGTGATGTATCGCGCTTCCACGCCAAAGATCCGGAGTTCAACTCCCGGACTTGGCAAGGGAGACTCAGCTTTCCATACATTCAGTGGGTAACTAAGAACTCGGGGATTAGCATCTGACCAACCATCTGACTGGAACATCTACTCATCCTCCTCAGAGGTCATGAAAACTGACATGGGAACAGTAGGCCTTGGGCCACTGAGTTTAGATTAAGAAGACTAATTATTTGATTTTAATTCACTTCACGCTCTTAATCAATAAAAAAGCTGTTGGCATCGGTCCTTGTAATTCTGAACCTAGATAAAGTGAGGAGGGTAACACGTAAGCTGACATTCCTTCTTTAAACTTCAGCGTCACACATTCTGAAGGTTTTCAACCCACATTAGATTTAGCATGCATCATCAACTCTACTCGGTTGAATTTTAGTGGCATTAGATTTTGAATCCAAGACCATGACCCCTTGGTTACCAAGACCATTGAATTCAAAGAAACTGTTAAAAAAACCTCAAACCTTTCGCAAAAAAAGAAAAAAAAACAGACTCCAAACGATTGAATAAAATTGCTCCATATGAAATTGTTTTCCATATAATTGCTACTTATATTGTTTTTACCAATGTATTGTTATTATTATTATTATTATATACTGATATATATATATATATATATATATATATATATATATATATTATGCTGTTTTGAGAGAACACGTCCACTTATGACTTCGAACTCCGTGAAAGAATAAAATAACATTCCTAAATTCTTAAATAATATCAATTCATAAGTTTTTCATTTATATACTTTCTGAGATTCAGCTACTGTGTAATTTTAAGAGAATTACATGAAAACAAGAGGGTTACAGGAATTGTTAAAGAATTATGAATCAAAATATCAGATAAAGAATTCAATCAGTCTATCGTAACCATTCCCTTTAAAATCACAAAAACAGAAAAAACATTGAATTTGTTCGATAGATTCAAATTGTCATAATTATTTAAAAATTACATGGCTATAAATTTTCGCAAAACAGTTACATGCATATAATGATATTCCAAATATTTTGAGGTTAATGTATTGATCAATAAATACATATTTTTTCCGATACATATGAGTTCTTTAAAATGATAAATAACACAAAACTGTCAAAGATAATAGAGTATTACCGTAAGAAAAATAAACGGAGTCTTTTCTAAATAGTTAAAACAATATTACAAAATAAATATAGAAACAATTTATACAAAAGCAAAATAATAGTATGAATTTTTCAAATTTAAAATTGCTTTTTAAATCATTTAAGTCCATCTATTTGCTTCTTTTTCGATTATCAACCTAATTGCTTTCAAAATATATGAAAACAACATTCGCGCGTCTAAATAATATATCATTTTAGTATCAATAAATGATAATCCACGTCCAAAATATTAGAAAACATACGTTCCAGTACTAAAACCGTTCCTTTTTAGGTCGTTTCAAAGATTAGAACACGTTGATCGATATCATATATACGTACTTTCCATCATATTTCGTTTTATTCCTTAACATAGGAATATTAAACACCATACTGTGTGATTATGAATTGACGAATACGTGCAATATCATTCCATTTAATGTACCGCTTTTCAATGTTATGGAGAATTGGTTTTATCATAAAAGCCTTTGCAATGGAACGTATGTATAAAAAAGAAACTTTGATCTACAAGTTCAGTCTCATTTCTTACTAATGGTTTTGTACACGGAATCTAACAGGACATAAAAGCTGGGGTGTACATTTCAACTGCCTAGATGATAATGTCAGGTGACACAGCCATACTGTCTGCAAAAATAATGTATTCGACTTCAGGATAAAAATATTTTCTACATATATACATAATCTAATTATACTAAAACAAATGATGTGGAGGAAATAAGTTTTTCATCTGAGTGATACCATTATGTTTAATAAAACATAGTATGGCTTTTAAATGGCTTTTACATCTGTTATGCGAATTTACGACAAATATGCAATCAGATATTTATGCAGTTTAAAGGACTTAATATTTTTCTGCGAAGTTATGCATGTGTTTTATCATTATAATTTGAAATACATGAATACTATATACTTACATGGCATTGTAGAACTGTTACAAAAAAAAATAAACAAATGAATGAAATATATGACAATTAAAATGTTTTGTTGAGTATGAGGTGGATTATTCCATGACAGGTAATTTATTTTTCTCATACATACACACACATGCGCATATATATATATAAGAATAATTAAATTAGATCTCTAAAATTAAATTCCCTATCTAACAGTTAACTTTTATTTTCCGTTACATCTTCAAGCTTTAAATTAATTACCCAATTATTTCTCCAGACAGATGGTCTAAACAAGACACTTCTAATCCACGATCATTAATTTGTATAGCCCCATATGTCATTCTTAGCTTTCAAGTATAACTCATAACTAAGAAGGCTACTTAACATATTTGAACATAAATGCTAAAGTCACTTACACTTCAATTGGCTCTGTTTTCTCTCAGTATAAGGTCTGTTGACTGCTCGGTGAATAAAACCATTTCTAAGAAAGCTTGTTGTCGACTTGAAACACTACATATATATATATATATATATATATACTAGCTGACCCGGCCGGCGTTGCACGGGCTTTTACCTAGAGTATAACTTAATCTCCATGTGTTAATTTCCTCCATTCTTTTTGACGCCAGCACTTTTGTGTGGGTGTGAAGCGTACGATGTGAGTGCAGGGCCCATGAGTGCGTATCAATGGTTTTCTCGTTTAACATCTTCCCTTCTCTTCACAAAATCAGCACTTCCAATATAATTTTTCGAAATTACTTTTACTTCTTTGTTTCTTTCCTCTTCGCTTAGCCTGGCGTTGCACGGGCTTTTACCGAGTGAATAACTTAATCCCCATGGGAATTTCCTGTTTCCCTCAGGACGATAGCACTTATGTGTGTGTATGCGCGATGTGAGTGATTTCTTTAACTATGTCATTAAAACTCCCTTTTTCGCAATCTGTTCTTGCGTTGGTGTGGTGTGGTAATTAGGAGAGATGGGTGAAAGCTCAGGTGTCGTCCTCTTCACTTGACCATGGTTGAAAATTTCGAGGTCCGTCGCCAAAAACTCTCGAATAAGCGAACAGTGCGAATTTATAAATCACTCACTCACTTTTCAATTCTTTCGTTGCAATTTTTTAGTTCCGGAAACGAAAATGTAGCCTTTTTAAAAATAGTTGTATGTTGAAAAAAGACAGAAAAGTAGAAATTTTTCAAATTACAAAATTTCACTACTATTTTAAATCTTGAATTAAAATTGTGAGGACTTTTTGAAATGTTCGAAACACGGGGAAAAAATTCATGCAGTTATCTTTGTAAAAGAAGAAATTATTAATTATTAAGTATTTTGAGTGTTTTATTAGAGTTTGTTCAAAAAAGTGGTGAAATTGTTGAATCAGCCACTGGTCCGCCAAATTTTGAAAAACCGCTAATTTGGTGCGTTTTTGCGTGTTGTGTTTTGGAATAGCAACCCTATCACAACACGATCTGACCTCTTCCTCACTGATACAAAAGCCAAAAGGGCTACCAGAGTTGGCGCACTTATCGATTTGGCGAGAAAACTCTTGGCGGGATAAGAGGCCGATTCCGCAATTCAACCAAAAAAGTTTTTGGCTTTTTATTTTTTAAATCACTGATACTAAAAGTTTTAAAAATAATTTTTATTTAAACGCAACGATATTGATTCATTTCACAGTATGAAATTCAAAAAGAAAATAATACTATGTGATAAAAATATATTTAAGAATATTTCCTTATAATTTTTTATGATATTTTTTTCTTATATTCTACTGTTCTTCAATATATCAATTTTTAAGAATAAAAAAAAACTATCGGTTATGATGCGTTATATGAATGAGCGTCCCGTGTTATGAGGGAATTCCCCGTTTTACTACGCAGCGAAAGACGCAAAACTACCTCAACCTTTCCTGTGTTCCAAACAGAAAGCTAACGCAAAGTGACCCTGATGCAATTCAGAAATAACGTCGAGAGTACCGAATGAGCATCCCTTACAGGAATCTGGCAGCGTTTTTTCCGGATTCTTCACATTTCCGGCAATAAAAAAATTATGGCGTGATTAATTGAAATAAAAACCATCCTATGTTTTAAGTTGGACGAAATGACACACAGTATGCAAAATTATATTATGATCGGTTGAGTAGTTTCGGAGTCCATTGCGGACAAACACTGTGACACGTATATTTTATATATATATATATATGTGTGTGTGTGTGTGTGTGTGTGTGTGCATACGTGTGTAACAATTAAGTTAGATTTTTACTCGAGGGATTTTGTTTCAAAATGACCAACTTTGACCAAGACTTCGAGAATTTTGATTTTACCTACCTAATGGAAACTAAACAAAAAATGTATATTTCAAAAACTAAAAGGTTAACGTTTTTAAATGAGGATGATACAGTTTTGCATCACCGCGTATTCATGTCAATCAGAAAAGTCTTTACAGGAAATCACATTGTTTAAATAGCTCCCGGTAGATCATGATTATAAATAAACGAGATTTCTGAAGCGGGAAGAACACATTTATCCTTTGTTTTGCTTGTGCGCGTGTCTGCTGATCATGCCACTAAATGTAATTTTAAAACAACAGTAGGTTTCCTAATCCATTCTTTCAAAGACTGCAACAATGAAATGAATTGATTCCATCCGAAAATTTAATATTACCAGTTAAAAATGCCTTATGTCAAGCCAAATTATTTTATATTAATGTAAGTATGTGTAATATATAAGTATTCATTAGTATCTTAAGTAACTAGACCTTTTAATATAAATATAAAAAATATTAATTATGCATTGAAAAGGGAAAACATAATGCGAAATATTACGAAATTCCTTATGAGTTAAAATTTTTAAAAAAAGTGAGTTCCTAGCGTTATGTGTTTTGAAATATAATATCCTGTGTACTGCAATCACTAGAAAACATAAAAGTAAAAATGTCACTATTGTAAAAGGTACTGAATAAATGCACAGAATTTCATTAAATAATTTTTCTTATTCTGAGTCAAACGCAATGTTTAATATACACAAAATTGTTTTATAGCTTTTAAATTGTATTTCTTTTCGATAAGCTGTAAGTTTCCATTTCTGGTTCGGGCAGGTTTCTATTTATGTTAGTCAAAGCATATTTGAGCATAATAACTATTTTTCATTTATAAATTTCTTTAAAAAATTTAGATTTTAATATAATTGTTTAACATTATTTTTAAAATTGATATATACATTCTTTGATTTTAAAGTTTTAGACTCTTTTTTTCACCCCATTATTGTGAATTCTTCCCTTTTATACTTATTAGTTTGCTTTAATAAAATAAAAAAAATAAACAAAAATTTAATGTTCTAGAACAAAGCATTTCTGCAAATAGAATACTAATCACTATTTCGATAGTTCAACTTTTTTTTTTATATACAAAACAAATACATCGTGGAAACAATTGTTATTTTCCCCCTGTAATTTCTAGACCTTTTCTTTTTCAAAAAGTTTCTGCCTATATAATACATTTTATTTCCACTCGTTTCAATTGCATTCATTATTGGATACATTTCATTCCCATTCACAAACAAAATCAGTTAGTATCTCCCACTGGAACACCCTACGCACAATCGTTTTACCATATTCGACCCTTTTCAATTTCTTCCATACTTCACTAATAAAAGACATTTTTTATCTCTTATAAATGTCAGTATCAACTACGCTCTGCAAAAACAGACAAAGAAGAACCATGCCACGAGGTAGGCAGCAAATTCCGCTGAGACAGACAATTTTTGAGACTTACCACCCACCTGCCATTACTCCGGCCAGTGAATGATAAGAAGGATTGCTTGCAGCAGAAAAATCGTTTATCAGTAAATACGAGATTCTTTTGCCTTTGGCCATTTCTTCAAGTGGACACAAAGTTCTCCCCCACCCCCACATCTTCTCTTTTACGAGAAAATAAAGGATTACCAGTCTCCTCTCTCCAAGTTAACTTTTTTCTTTCTTTGGTCGGGATCGCTTTCAGAAGGGCGGCCATAGGTTCTTTGTTAGCTTGTTAGATATTGGTGAGGCGAATCCTTTTACTCGCGGAAGACTTACGCCACAGTGGGCTTATTACAGAGATATAAAGAGATTAAATTTATACCTGCCTATCACGTTTATAAAAGATCAAAAAGCAGCTTTTCTTTCTTTTGAAGACGATGCTATTGATGGTAAGTGTATTAAGTGTTCGAGAAATGCCTTTTATTTCGGAGACTAAGCCCGAAATGTATTTCTGAAATCATTGTCTTGTGTTCATGTGATCCTTTCTTTTTTTAAAAAAATGTATTTGTGTGTTTTACCAGATAATGCTTCTTTTAATACCCTATATTATATTCGGTAATATAATTGCCATAAAGAGAAGGGAAAATGCTTTTTTATAATGGTATATATAGCACGAGATCTTGCGTATATTATAAAGAAGAATAATTTTGTATTTATTATTTTGCTATACAGAATATTAATCCATTTCTTTAAAAATTGATAAAGGGATTCGCTAAAATATGTATCAGAGATGAGATCTGTGTTGATATAGGTAGGATGTTGATGAATTCAGCCGACAAAGTCAGAGGGATACAAGTAGGCAGCATGTGGTCGACAAATCAGGATAGCAAACGACGTTTATTAATAGTAATTCGCAGAAACGGTTTCGAAAGTTGTGAGAACAAGTGGAGCGAAAAGGGGCAATAAGAAGTAAAAATTCATTTATTAGACTTAAAAGCATGCCTTAAATGCGATCAATGCCTTAGTGCTCGACGTTAGGAACGCAGCAACAAATTGTGGAATTTTTCCAAACAGTGGCCTCATAGGTAAGTCGACACCGAAAGTTGAAAAATTGTCAGATCCGTTAAAAAAATCCGGTCTGCTGGTGATATCAGTTGAAGCGACAACAATCTGCACCATGAGATCCTCCACTATAGTTACTGGCGTCTCATATACAATCGATTTCAGAAAGTCCCAGAAGAAGAAATTCAGGGAGTTGAAGTCCGGGTAGCGTGAACGCTAAGCAATAGGTCCTCCGCGTCCAATCCACCTCCCAGTATATGTAGCATGGCGGTGATAACACACCTTAATCTAAAAATGTGCCTCTGAACCATTATACATGAACCACACGTTCTAATGTACATTGGCCTGTGCACCCTTCAGAAGAAGTGGGAAATTTGCACAAGTGAAAGTTTCTTACATGGCACTCCACTTCCCTGCATTATTTTGGCCACTCCCCTCGTCCGATTCATCGTCCTCCTAACGACGACTATTATTGCAATTTTCAACAATTACACGTCGTTTGCAACCCCCTGTTCGATGGCGATTTGTCGCCCACATGCTGTCTACGAACTCCCTTCTAAATTTGACAGTCAAATTTGGCAACATCCTGTATGCATAATAAATTTCTACCATATAATAGAAACTAGGGCTATAAATAAAAATAGTAGCTCTCATATCTATTTAAACATTATTATATAGTGTGTGTGTGTATGAATTCAATAAATCACCTTTTAAATATTCACTGAAGTTACTTTTTCCCCTTTTATTATTTATTTAACCCTCCAAGACATCGCGGGATTATTTATATATTAGTTTGTCTGCCAAACACACACAGTTAATTATTCTTTTAACTGCAACTTTATCGCCTCAAAAACTGCCAAGATTCCACATTTTAGAATAAGATGATGTAATATTGAATCTTTCACTTCTCAGAAATCCCGATTTCGGTTGGGACAGACATAAAAAACGGAGATCTCTAGAAGATAAGAAAAATAACTCTTTTGTCCTTTGCTTTTGTGTTCTTCATATTCATTTTGAGTGAGCAAAGTAAAATGATGTACTAAATTAAAAAACATGGTTTCTTCAATGAATCGATGGCAACAAGAAGCCTTTGTAATATGTGTAATTACAATAAAATAGTCATAAACATATATATATATATGCACGTGTGTGTATGTGTGTGCGCGTGTGTGTTTGCATGTGTGTGTATAATTTTGAAACGTTCACATGATAGTGACTGTAATATTCATTTAATAACGTTGTTTTTGCATAATGTTGCATAAAGTATCTTTCCTTCACTTTGCTGAAGCTTTAAATATAATTTTTTCCTCTGTTAGACATTGGCATGGCTTTCAATTGTTACTACTCGCAGCCCCATATAGTTCAGATGCACAATAAAAGTTGCAGGGACTTTTAACAACCAGACTAGGACAAGATTTCTGTACATGTATTAATCATAACATAAAGTGAGAGTATGAGAATCAGTACATGTATTTCGTGAGGTAGTTATACCCACAATTTTAAGTCTAATTTTAAGCCAAACAAGTCCAGAATGGACACACGGAATGTGCCATTCCTTTATAAGAATCCTCAAATCTGTCCGAAATATTCTAGAAGATATTTAAGGACATTATTTTTAGCAGTTTTAACCTCTTTGTGAATACACTATTAATCACTTATAAGGAGTTATCTACAGTACTCAACAGCAGGTGTAATATTAGGCTTATAAGTAATATAGAACAGATCTTGTGCGTGATACCTTATTTTACAGCGGCGAGCCTTTTAAGCATTCTGCTTTTCTCGTTACTCATACTCAGTACCCTTTTGAATTGTTTATTCCAACTTAGCCTCGAAACGAAAACAAGCTTTAAACAGATGAAGTGAATACATTTAAGTCGCTGAAAATATTTTAAAATTTACATCGATTTTTATGCATCCTCTTTGTTGGGATTTTCTATTATTTAAATTGGGACACTATTAAAACATCTCAAGGAGAACAAAATTTAGAAATATTTCCCTATCCTCAGTTAATCATCATTTTCTTAGCATTTACATTTCTGCATCTTATCATTGATGCAGAAATTAAAAAATTGTTTATTTTTATAAATCCACATTTTAATGAAATATAATTATGAATAAATCAAGAACAGGAAGGAGAAAGAATCGTTTATTATCATACTGTGATAGAGATATAATATTAGATAAATAGTATAATTAATTAATACTGCTTTATATTTAAGCCCCTCTTAATTTTTAAAGTTAATTTTGTTCCTATAGCAACTAAAAATATTCACGTCAAATGATTATAAAAGTACAATAACAATATATATATTTGATTTAGAAAATTAAACATTAAGTATACAGGCATCAAATGTTTCTATAAAATAACAATAAAGATATATTAATCACACGAAGCAAAGTTTAAATACTAAATTGCTAAGTTCTCATAATAAAGTAATTTTAGGTTTAAAATGCACTCTTTGAACGTTATTTGGGAAAGCAGAAATTTAGCTTTCAGTTCATAAATAATTATTTGTGTTGTCAAGCTATTTTTAGCATGTAAATAAAATTATTTATCCTAAAGCAAGGACTGAAATATGTTTCATTAAAACATTATGCATTCTAAATATTTTTTTTTCTCTTTTCTTATTATATCTGATTATCTTAATTGCTTCCTTAATATGAGATCAACGAATTTCATGCTTTCATTAAATTTTGATTAAACGTAATGAGTTTTCAAACTTTGTTTGCTCCAAAGTTACTTAATTGGATCATGGAAAAAAACTTGGATCATTCAACTTCTAAATAAATAAGCGGAAGAAAGGTTCCGAAAGTTTGAATATTTTTTCGAGAATTTATTGCTATTCGGATTATTTAATTTTTTTTTTTTTTAGGATGGTAATAACTACTTATGAATTTTGAAAAGTATCTTCTTTATTTGTAGTATTCCTGTTTGTGATACTTTTAAAGTATAACCCAAATTAAAATCGTAAGGGAAAAATATTTAATTAATTTTAATTGCTTATCGTAAGTATTCTGAAAGGAGAGTCGCAAACACAATTCTGAAAATAACTTTAATTATAGTATTATCATCACACCATTTCTATTTATGGCTCCTATTTTTATTTTTGCTATTGATCACAAAATAAGTTATTTATTAAATACGTCGTGATCCCATTAATTAATTTTGAAATTTAAATTATTCAGAAGAAAAAAAATTACTTTTGACTTTACATTCTATACTGTTTTGTACCTTTTGGAAATTATTGATAATTAAGTTATTTTTACATTGATCTGGAGCAAGGATGTCAAACTCAAAGGCTTACTTGGGTCAAACAGACTAGGTTTAACTTAAAGTGGGCTGCAAAGAAAATTAAAATTTAGAGAAACGTAGGTTTATTTCGAATAATACATTACAATAAACATATAAAAGAACAAGAAACATTTAATATGTACGTCCTGACATCTCTTCTGTACTACTATCTTTCCTAGTTCTGGAGAAAGTTTGATATTTCATTATATATAAATGTGTGCCAATATATTGACCGGGCCGTAGAAATGCTCATTGTGGTCCCCATGCGACCCGCGGGCTGCGAGTTTAATACCCCTGATCTAGAGTAATATAGTAAAAATATGTGATAGAGTTTATTTACAATGATTTTTCTCTTCATTATCAAAGTACCTTTGTTACTTCTTATGCTATTTACATGGATATTATTAAGGAAAAATATTGTGAATTTTGTTCAACTCGATTCGAAACATCAGTCCAATGTTTATATTTATTCAAAAATGTATATATATTTTTTGTTTACCTCTCAGTTATTTGAGTATTACAAAGCTTATTCCAAACATCAAATTATAATCCATGAGCTGCATTCTTCTATAATATCAATTTGAGAATTTGAAATAGTTGTTTCCGTCTTATTTTCAATACAAAATACTTCTAAAATCTCACAAAATCTAAATAAATCCGGAAAATGTCGCGTTAATTGCAAAACCAACATGTATTTTAAGAATAAACAGAAACTAATTCGTAAGCAATTTTAAAGCAAACTACTTTAACTGTAAATATTTTGAAAGGAACTACACTTGACAGCAACATAAAAAGGGTGCTTTAAAATACCTTATTGCATCCACTCAAAAATTTACTACACTTATTCAAATATGTTTTCATGTTTCAGTGTTTACCATATGAATACCATGTGTATATTAATTAACATCAATCTACAACAAATGATTGTAAGAAAATAGAAAGATATATTTTGAAAGACATCATTACATTATTAGAAGAAATATAATGGTAATATTCTTTATATTTTGTAATAAAATAGTCATGTGGCATCTTTTAAAAATACAGTCATATCATTACATATCAAAACAATAAGTGTTTACTACACTTCTTCGAAACTCTAATTATAATTTTACACACCACGAACTGGCATGTCTTTGTTGTAAACAGGAAACACAGCGACTTTTTTTAGCTTCCGTCAAATCTTTTGCTACACTTTGTAGTTTGAGACAGACCGAGAGGATATGATATATACTGTGTACATTAAATAAAAGTATTTAGTGAATTTGTATTTAATTTTTTGCTATAACATATGCAGGATGTAACAAATCACATCTCTATGAAGGCGCTGCAAGCATTTACAATGTAAATATTTTAAACTTCGAATACCCTTTGGACAAATGCAAGCAAATACGCTGTATCTCCGATATATTTCCTGTTTACAATAACTATGTCCTAGTCCACGAAGGTGAAGAGTTACAGTTATAATTAGAAACTCTGGAAAAGTTACACGTACAGTTGCATATAATAATCATAAAAAGTGTAGGGAACAATAGGTCTGCTTTTTGAGGTTATACATCCTTTAACTATCATGCTGAATTTTAGTTTTTAAGTGGCGTTTCATGTATTGAAAAAAATAGCACTGATGAATTACTTTTATTTAAAAAAAAATAAAATTAGAGGTCTGATTAATAATTTTATATTTTTATTTTTCAATATAAATACATACATTCATATAAATAACATGAACTGAGAAATTTTACGAATATCTTGAGCTTTTCAGTCAATCGTATGAATTTATTATTTAAGCAGGTATTACAAAGGTACATTAAGAAAATTTGATTGGAAGACATTTTATTCTGACACTACATAATACTTAAGCCGGCTGGGTGGCGTGGTTGGTTTGCCCCTGGCCTTCTCCATCCAAGGCTGCGCGTTCGACCTCGGCCCAAGTCGGTGGATTTTCGTGATGTAAAAAATCGACAGCAGTCATGTCGTATGATTATACGGTATGTAAAAGATCCTAGAGTGTCTGTTTGCTTGGGCGCTCTCGGCAAAATTAAATCCTGGTACAAGTTTGCATCGTCAGAGCTCAGGTGCCTCCCTCTGTGGTGGAAACTGGGCGTCAAAATCACCTGCGGCGATTGGTATCCGCCTATACGGTGCTGCACTAAAGAGTGATATCAGCTCTTGGGGATGTACTAGGTCTGGAATGGTAAAAATACCAATCCGCAGCCCATTGGATAAAAAAAAATATAATACTTAATATTTGGCATAATACTTTAATTAATCAGTTGAAAAATGAAATTCGTATCATAGTTATTGTAGGAAATTATTGCGACAAACAGGAAATCTTAATAAATATCTAATACAAAACATTTTAAAACAAGCTGCTCATCATTAAACTTTCCTTTTAAAGAGAAAATAAGTATTTACTTTAAAAATGTCATCTAGGGAGCGTTATGATCTACATAAAAATTATGAGCTAGGTGGAAAGTTTATTTATAATATTTAACTCTTCAATTATACTCAATAGTAACAAATCTTAAAACTTTTCAGCCGCTTTCTTTAGCTCTGGGAGCTATAACCGAATGTCAAGACCAAAATAAGTGAATTGATAATTATTTCTTTATATATTTCTTCAGAGATTTCTCACCGTCTGCTGGATATAAATATTTCTTGAAAATGGTTTAGTCATCATAAAAAGTTAGAAAAAAAGTACTCCAATATCAGATCCCTTAAATCTCACCATGATACATTATACATTAGGTTTTCTTGTTCCTTAGAATTTCCTTATTCAATGAATTCTAGGGAAAAGTTGTTCGTTTTTGAGCTTTTAGCGACATTTCACAACGTAGTTATATCTATTTATAATATATGCATCAAAATATTAGTATAATAAAAATAGATTTATATTTATGACAATGTACCCTAAACTGTTATTTATATATTTGTGTGTGTTACCTTTAAACAGTGAAATTCGTTATCTCATAGTTAAACTAAGTATTTCCAAAAATTAGTATTTAATGAAATCAATTCAGTTAAAGTATAAAAAAATATTAAATTCTGTGAATTAAATAATAGTTTTATAGAACAATTGCTTAGTCCTTAAAATATTTTATGTTTTTCGTAAAAATGTTGTAATATATTTGAAGTAAACTTAAGTATTTTTGTCAGAAGGTCCCAGGCAGTGCTTCTGAAACTTTCAATATTGGGGTTCCAATTTTAAATATAGTTTTTATCACGCCCCCCCCTCCCCATAAAATGACAATGCAATTGTTTGCAACAATAATGTACTTTGACATTTAAGCTACAATATATACGACCATAATTATAAACCTTATAAATTATCGATATAAGTATTACACATTTTGTACATGTTACACACTTTTAAGCAATTAATATCTTAAATTACTTTTAATTAATAGTATAAGTATTATGCTACTTTTCATAGTTCAGAATGTATTTTGTTTTGCTTCCTTTCAAATCAATAACATTTAAAACAATTTTTTGCTTTCAACTCGCCCCCCCCCCTCCTCCCACGTAGGGTGGTGCGCCTCGTAGTTTGAGAAACGCTATGTTAAGTAGTCTAATAATTTATTGTTTATTCTAAATTGTTGAAACTAAAATGTAATCATTGCTGCACCAAATTTTGTTTTATCTTTGTTATTGTTTAATTAATGTATTAAAATATTATATTTCACATTAATTTTGAACAATTATTCTTTAACTACTATGGAATGTATTTAACGAACAAATTTAATACTTATTTCAGTTAATTTATAAAACAAACCATTTGTTCCAAACTGTTATTTTTTTACAACAAATATTTATAGTTTTTTTCCTTAAATTATTAGAATACCTATAGTTATTTCATGGAATAATTAGATTAAGTGAGAAATTATTAGTCTACTGCGCACTTTAAATGACTTGGTCAATATTTAATTAAATTATTTATTCTATGAAAAAATATTCGGATGAACTCTAACACACATATTTACGTATATATAAACATTTTTAATTCACTTAACCTTGCTTTTTCTTTAAATCGCTTTTGAACCCAAGCTCTTAAGAGCATCGCATAATGTATTACAGTAGATGAGGTCACTGAATGATGTATGAAGATGGAGTATTGTTATAAT
This sequence comes from Trichonephila clavata, assembly GCA_019973975.1. Lineage (NCBI taxonomy): Eukaryota > Metazoa > Arthropoda > Arachnida > Araneae > Nephilidae > Trichonephila > Trichonephila clavata. Next base: position 24,715 of record BMAO01029282.1, read on the forward strand.
AAAAATATTCACAATTGTAAACAAGAAGTGTTCTGAAGGAGCAATATCTGAAGAATAGGATGGGTAAGGGAACATATCGCATTTGAGTATTTTTGACAAAAACTCAACATATGATCGAACATCATCATCTTTCGAACTCACTTAATCGTATCTATGTCATTATATCGACTTTTTTTTGTTTAATACTCACACAAATACTTCAATTTTAATCAGTATCGACTGTTTAGCGTAGTTTTTTCAGTTTTAAAACACGTATAATATTCTAGATTCTACTCTGATCCCACCTAATACAAATCATGAGTCATACACCCGGTATAGTGGTTAGCGACGCTGACTGCTGTGCGGTAGGCATGGGTTCGAATCCCGGAGAAGGCATGGATGTTTGTAACGGTATAGTGCCTCCGCGGCATGGGGGTACTCTAAATAGCTGTCGAGCCGCAAGTTCTCTCGTGAGGTTGGTGGATGGGGAAGAGAGTTGGGAGGCGCCTGACCGCTCCCAGGGTGTTCGCCGAACCGAGCCAAATCGTACTGTCATCTGCATGGTGCTCAAAGCTACGGTTAACGACAGACGTAGAATATTGCTCGATGCTATGATGAATTTCATGGGCCTCGATCTGACTACGCCAAACAGGTGGCATTAGCAACAACAACACAGTATGAACATTGATCCATGAATATTTAGCTTCATCTTTGATATTGATGCATCATCGGTTTTATCCCAATATTTCTTTCCTTACCATAATGATTCCTCTTTTTATTTTATTTATTTTACAAATGCCACACACACTGCAACAACACCTATGCAATTATTGTACGTGCTCTCCAATATTTTTCTACAATTGAGTAAAGACTAATTAGCTCAGGGTAGACGACCAAATGTTCAACGGTCATAGCTGACCAGAGTCAACAGAGTACAGTTCAGTGAGTCGGCGATACCAATTCTGTAGAAATGAGATCTCAGACAGCCATGTTCTGTAAAAAGTCTAAAATGAGATACAGCAGCTTTCTAGAATCCCCAGGAACCCAGAACGGATTCTCATTCAAGATTACCAAGTTCTTCCTTCGACATCTCCGCAACTTCCCTTTTAAAGGCCATATTAGAAAAAAATGCCTTAAGGAACTAAAATCCTCGTGGGTCTTTGGATGACAAGGGCCCCTTTCTTAGCAAGAAAGTCAGTATGCTCATCCCAACCTCTTTCTATCACAAGTTGCAAGTCGATGCAAAAAATCCTTCCACTCGCACAAGTGAAAAATCGCATTTCCTGTATCTTGGATTTAATTTCTATGGTACCCAATTTCCTTACTTTTGAACTACAGCCGGACCCGTATTTAATGAATTCATTGAGACCGTACATTTTGTTCGCTAATTCGGGGTTATTCGTTAGATAGGGGTCCAAATAAAATACGAATATCTTACACTTATCTTCTGGAAATTCTATAATATAAGCCAGTCCACAAAGAATATCCATAGTTCGAATTTACACACTTTTGATTCAACAACTAAAAAGACTATTAATTAATTATTTATTACACACCAGGTAACTTTGAAGCTTTAAAATATTGAATAATATATAATTGTGATAACTCTTTTCATTCCTGAATCAAAAAAGTTTGTTTTTTCATCTTAATGCAGAGATTAAAATACTGCTTTATTTAAGGTATCCGAACACGTTGAAAATGACCAAATTCAGTCAAGACAGATATTTTTGTTTTTTATTTTATTGAATAGAGCTATCTTTTGACTTTACGAAACATACTTTGTTTTGTTTCTACACTACCTAGAGGCCAACTTACAATCAATTTTATAAATTTAGAAAAACCGGAAGTGGGTTTTTGATCTACCAGAAGTGAGCATTTAAATTGCTCAAAATCTATCACGGTAAGTCTGATAACTCAAAATATTACGAATATCTATGTATAAAACTTTTTGAACCTGATATTTATGTTATTTTCTAGAGAATGTACTAAAATATTTCTTATTGTATGAATACTTTTTGAGTTATGGCTTTTATTTAAATAATGGTCTCATAAAAAATGAAACATTTCTTATAATGTTTATTCAATCAGCTCTAAAATTTTCAAATTGTAATAAAAAATTAAAATTTTAGTACGTTTTCTAGATAAATGCATCTAATTTGTTTTAGTAATACTTTTACTAATATATGCTTATTACTTTTTCCTCTAACTGCTTTGAAGTTTTTCAAAATTATTGCTAAAATTTCACTTATAATTGTGATTTTTGTAAAATTCAGGTAATTTATTTTAAATTTTGATAGTTAAATATAGTAATATTTATTGCTATTGAGTCCTAAAAGAGCATTTATAATGTTTTAGTATGCTATTTTGTTAAAAAGTACTCCGAACGTGTTCGGATACCTTAAATCATGCTGTCTAAGGTATGCTTTCAATGTTCTTAAACAATTTTAACACTGCTTCTAACATTTTTATATAGGACTTTCAGTATCAATTTCTGCTTCAAAATCCATATTCATTGGCTCCCCAAGTCAACAGTTTCCTCAACTTCAGTTGCACAAATAAACAATCCGTCATAAAATGTAACTTAATTTTTAAAATCTTAACATATCCCCTGCGTTGTGGAGTCGAATGAGATAAGAAAGGAATTTCCTGTCCTACTCAAGACTCATACGATAGGTTACACTCACATGACTCATCCGCACTTGTTTATTCTAGTAATGGTGTGAAACCTTTCTCGTCGAAATTTGCGGCTTTCAAAAAAGTATTTTTCTGTTTCGCACAGAAAGGGTACGTCATTTAAAAAGGAACCCAATTTCTTCTAACACAAACTAATAAAAAAATTAGGCTGATGAAATAATTCACTAATTCGGGTTAAATAAGGTGTTTTGCCTTAATTTTAATTGGAGAAAACAAAAATTCTATAAATGGCAAAATTCGTTAAATAGGGTTCCATGTGTTTCGACTTAATGAAATTGATTGTTGATTCACTCCCAAAGAATACATTAATTCTTCCAGCATTTTACACGAGTCTTTGCCCAATAATGCCTCCAATTCTGCATCTTTTAATATACCATCGCGTTCATCGTCCATTCTTCTAAATTCAGCACATTCAAGTTAAAATTGATGAAGCATGATCCTTATAAGCTTCATGCAGGTATTAATGATTTTCTGCCCCTTTTTACATCGTTTTTTTAACATTTATATATCTCGTGCACCACGCAATGTATAACACGGGGGCATACAACACAGACAGAAGAAAGGATTACAACTAAAACATCTATGACTTCTTCTTGTTTCGGACCGAGTCCCTACCTCACCGCAATTAGCTTCACTGACCACTATACAAGATAGGCGGCCTTTACATCCGTTTAAAGCGAAAAAGTATTGTGTTTCTTGTCTGTTTCATGCAAATGTCAACATATTTGTGATTCAAAAAGCGTTGTTGTATATTTCGGCAAAATAATTTGTAATTAAACTGAAAATTAAAGATTCATGTTGACGCTTTAAGATGAAGGTGGGTAGGTCATGATCCAATAAAATTTATTTTTTGTAGCACTTCTCCTGTTAAACTTTATAAGACTTCTTGTATTTCCAATTTATATAGAGAGGAAGAGAATTAATTATACTCACGTAACAGACTTATTTAATTAAAAAAATTGTTTTCAGTGAAAAATATAAATAAATTAATTAGTAAAAAATTGTAAAATGCTGTAATTTTTACTCCAGATTTCCAAGAAGGAAAACGATTATAATTAAAAGAACCAACTCTATTTTTATTTCATGCTATTTAAGAAAATTTCTTCTTTAAAGAACATTCTTTACTTCAGCTTTTTTTCTTTAGAGAAATCTGTCACATAAATTACTATATTGTTCACTTTATCGTACTTAAAATTAGTACTTAATTTCAACTCAGAAAAAGTAAACTACATTTTCTAAAATTAGGTTAAGAAAATTTTTTATAGGTAAGCAAAATTACTGGGAATCTTATTTAAAGTAAAAGAGTAGTCAGGGATATTGTTTTAGGAGTTATATTTTATTAGCAGTATTCACATGATATGAAATCATAGACTAGAAAAGAATGCATTAACTCACAACTTTCGCTTAAAAATTTTAATTTACTGGTTGTATTTTTAATTTAAAATATTCAGTACGATTTCGTTTTGCATGCAGCTTCTCAAACATATAATTTTTAAATTAAATGTTCAGCATATGAATGTGTATATAATTTTAGTACATTGCATTCTTGCCAGAATATTATCAAGAATGTATACATCCAAATCCAAAGGATATTTTAGAAACATAAACATAGGAAACATTTAATATCCACAAAGGATACAAATCTATTATCAGTTATCCAACTTAACTAACCACGCCATATGGGTGCGTGAGAGTTCCTGTTTAAAGACCTTGAAAGATGCATCAATAACTTTGCTGTCAATCCTATGAACAGACATTGGGAATAAGATGAGTTTATTGTTTAGCAACTCTGTTATAGCATTCAATACGATAGCTTGCACATGGAGCGTACAACCTTACTTAGAAGCAACTGCAGCTAATAACTTACTTAAAAATCAAATTAATGAATGTTTGACTAGCCCTTATTTTTCTTTTGTAGATCACTGTTCCAGGTGAATTTTTTTGTGGAGAGGAGGAGAATTAGAAACATTTTTTAAAAATTTAGTTAAATAAATAATTGTTATTTTCCTATCTACTTACAATATGTGAATACAGTTTTGAAATAAATTTATGCACAAGCAATTTCTAATCAAAAGTAAAGTGATCAGAAGGCTTCTGATACGCATATCAAAGCGTTTCGTCGATATACAGTAAATCAAGTAAATTTCACAAATGAGTGAATTTCTGCACTTGATTCCTGTGTATCAATACTCAAAATGGTTAGTTATGGCATCGAAGTATCATTTAGACAAATCCGTGAAGTCACTTTTTGTAGGTTGATTACAAACCGAACAGACAATCGTGGAAGTGTGCATGAAGATAGGTAACCCATACTATTGAAACAATTTTAAAATTTTGGATTCGTTGTAAAAATGTCTTGGTAAACTCATAAACGTATAGTAACTGCTTCTCAAGATCAATTTCTGCAATAATTGCTCGTCAAAGTAGAAGACCTTCTACTTTGCAATCAACTTCAGAGTTTGCAGCTTCCGTGGCTAGATCTGTTGCATCGCAGTCAGTGGCTCACTAAGGAATTTTTCAAGTGGGGGAGGGGTGTCCAAAGTCGGAAGTCCACCATTCTCGTATCATGCTCTAATGCACCGCCCAACATATTCTTTGATTTGCGATTTGGACAAAAAATGTTGTTGTTGCTAATCTCAGGTCTGACGAAGTCAGACAAGATCAATTAAATCGTTGACTCTCAAAAACTCCAGCACAAGAAATAGATCCGTGTAGAGAAGAGATACCTTCCAAAGAAGAGATACCTTTGCTTGTGAGATCCATGCAACGCATTATGTGCTCAAGGGAAGCCTGGTGATCTTGACACCTTGCACAGATGGAGAAGATTTTCTTGTTCTCTAAGAATGAAAGGCACTTGATGTGACCACTAGCAAGACGAGAAAGTTTAGTCTGGGGCAACTATTACACTTGAGGGCTAGGACCAATCCGGGTCGATTACCCGCATACCAATGATGAGTGGGAGGCGCTCTCCACTCTACCAAATTTTGAGATTTTTTTAACGATTATTATTCTAGATTGGTAAGAGCGGATGTAGAGGGAGTTGGAAGATTACAGCCTCCTTTGCTAGTTTGTCCGCCATTTCATTGCCATAAAGTTCGACGTGAGATGGTATCCACGGAAAATGAATGTCATGGTGTAGCGATATATGGTTCAGTTTGTGTACGAAGGAGACACTGGTTTTGTCGCCAACAATAAACCATTTGTAAAGGTGTTGAAGAGAACTACGGCTATCGGAGAGAATCCAAAGATCACCGTAATTCTTCTTAGATAGAATGGCCTCATGTCCCACGTCAATGGCTATTAGTTCCCTTCTGAAAACTGATAAAAAATCTGGATTGCGATATTTCAGGGACACAAAAAACAGTTAAAAAGTTTATTAAATAATTAATTATCTTAATTATTAAAATTATTTATTAATAACAAATACTTCATTAAACTTTACGTACTATATACATAGGATTATAATCAATTGGAAAAAAATTAAGGGCTTTGAGTGGTAGGGTTAGGTTCCCTCCCTTCTTGTGTGCGTCACTGATCGCGGTAAACTATATACGGAAGGTTTAAAGAAAAAAAAACTGTTTTTATGCCAGAAAACCATGAATAGGCTGTTTACAGAATAAAAGATGGATCTTTTTAATTGGCCCCTATAATAGAAAACTGGAATAAATACTCGTAAAACTGGGTCCATGTTATCTCTAATGATGAGTCGGGTTTCACTTTAATGCCTGGTCGTAATGGTTTTTACATCTGAAGTGAGTTAGAAACATGAAATTTTCATTGAACATTACAGAAAGGGATCATTTCGGTATAGTCCAGTTATAATAGAAGGATAAAAACTTCGAAGGAATTACACACTAACACGCGTTTAACAGAAGATCTGTGATTAATCAGAAGTATCGTAATCAGATCTTATAAGGAGAGTGCAAGGTCTTGCGATCTCAGATTTAGTTCAAATTTTGTAGGCTGGTAGATTTAGTTTCCCTGTTGATGAAGACTTATGGTTATAAGGCCACTACTCAATAATTTTTTAGATATTTGCAATTCAAGATGCAATTCCCTCGTTAAATTCAGTCCTGTAGCGAACGATTACTCGCAGTGGATAATACTCCAATTATTTGACGTGCGAGAAGCTTTTCGATGTTTGTTTCATTTGCTATTATGATAAGTTTTCCCATTGTACGGGCAATGAGGGGTAAGAAGCTAGTCATAATTTTATAATAATTTTGTTAATGCGATAAATAATTTATTCATTGTTTAATTTCCCAACTTGTTGTTTCCAGACACGATTAACTAGCAGTTAAAGGGATTTTCTTCTGTTGTTCTTGCGAAATTCTGTTATTGTTTTGTGATAAATATTATTCTGCACTAAAACTAATGGTAATAACAAATAAAACACTTATAAGGTTTTTCTAGTCATTAAAGACATTTCATTTCCAATTTGTTTAAACTCCACATATGCATTTTTATTTGTATAAATAGACATAAATTAAAAATAAAAAGTTATTCACCCACCAAGGACTCGAAGCTGGCTCCTAACGACGAGAGACACCGATCCATTGTTGCTACGCTAAGCCCATTACGTGCAAGCGTTTGCTACAGAACTGAATTTAACGAGTGGATTGCATCTTTAATTGCAAATATTTAAAAAATTATTCAGTAGTGGTCCCTATAACCTTATAACTTTATCAACAGGGGTACTAAATCTACCATCCTACAAAATTTAAACTAAATCCGGGATCCCAAGACCTTGTACTCTCCTTCTTAGACTTTACAAAAGTGCAAATGGTACCGATTTTTTTAAAATTTATGAAAGATAATACTTGTCCACATCAAGCAAATCTTCTTGAAAGTGATGCAATGAACAAATAACTTGCACTATGAAATATCGAACCTCTTAAAAAACTCACAACACTGCCATCTTCGTGAAGGAATTACTCAGAACGTAGTTATCTTCCCCTTACCGATTAAGAGCCCTGAAGAGCACATTGCCAGAGAAGTGGAATTTAAGTCCTCAAAATTTGGTTAACAACAATATTGCCAGTTTCAAATCACACTACGATGCGTTCTCAAATAAAGTAGATCATATTCTACATTAAATTCATAAGCCCTTTTTATCTGAATTCCTGTCATATATTGTCATTTTTATTGTTTCCTGTTACAATTTTACGTAATCTATAGCACACTTAATTTTTTTCAAAATTGCATTTGCATGTTAGATCTATATGCATTATTCCACACAAATTGATAAAATGACAGTTTACAGTTTCTGAGAATCTGTTATTCTATGTATATAAAGATAATTCTAGAGATAATTGTAGAAAGATATAATAAGATAATTTCTAAAACACATTTTTTTTTCATCTTAAAAATAAAAATACAAATTTTCAACGCCGATTCTAATAATTTTTTTTATTATGTTTCTTTAAATTTTTAGCAAAATGCAGTAATGGATAATTGCCCGTTTTCTATCCAACGTACCTTATTTTGTTCCGAAGCTTCAAAACTCACATGATGAAATTAATTATCTAAGTTAATCTTTAGTTCCTTAGTAATTAATATTTTAAAAAATTAAAGTAATCGACGTCCGAATAATTGAGCTCTGAACATGAAATAAAATTAAATGTTTATTCACATTATTTAAAAGTTAATTCTTTCAAAAATTAGAATAATGCGGTAATTAAATTTATGAGTTCTTTGAGAGATAGAAGAGAAAGAAGGGAGGACAAGAGGAGAGTAGATGGTCCCTCAATGTTGTATGACTTACACTTTTAGGAGAAGGCATTTGAAATTATCCCATTTTCTTTCGGCATCGCATTTTTATAATGAAATACCATGAAACAAATTTTACGCCCTTTAGCCATTTTACCAAACATTGTAGCTCAATCAACTTACGTAACGTGTCCTGTATTCTCACGGTCCAAAATTTCTGGTATAGTCAATCAAAGATGTTTTGCATTCTGTAGTATTAGTGAAATGTTAGAGCCCCTATATTCTGAAGTAAGTGTAAAAATTGAAAAATAAATTGAAACAAACGTTCTTTGTCTTTTTTTTATTCCAAAGCGTTAAAATCCCTTGACGCATTTATTGTTTAGATTCACACAAAAATTTTATTTAATATTAAAATTTACTTTGATTCTTATATATTGATCATAAAATTGAAAGACATAACTACATCAATTATGAAAATATGTATTAAGTTTTGTTGGCAATAAACTTTCCCAAGGAAATTTAATGTTTGAAATCTACATCGTAATGGAGTTGACACTTTCTGTGAAATTTTTCATAATAAATTTATTCTAAAATTTCTAGCCTGTGTTCTTAAGGCCAACTAAGGGAATTTTGCTTTTCGTATAACCTTTGAGCCTTATTAAAGAATTCAAAAGCTAAAAGAAAATAGGTGAGTGAAGTGTTAAGATATCCAATTCTTTTAAGAATGTTCCATATTAAACCTGTGTGCTCAGATATCAAACTAAAATATGAAGATTTTGTGATAAGAGTCTTTATTGTGCTTTTATGTTCAAGTGGTCATTTAGGTTATAATGAATGTATTTTTTTATCTAAACATGAAAATCCATTAATTAATCATCAATAAAAGCTTATTATATTTCTAAGAAAAAATGGAATGAGGTTCTTCTTTCAGAGTAGATTTAAATCCCTACGCATTTTCTTTTTCAAAAAAATATATAAGCAAAAGCAAATCCTCACTACTAAATATTTTTTGAAGTTATTGTCAAAAATGCCTTTAAAGTTGTTTAGTTTTATTCAAGAAAGAAACATATTCATTTCATAGGTATGCATTGTAAAACAGCTTTTTTTAAGTCAAAAACGACATTCTTAGTGGAAACAGAACAACATAATTATATTATTTGCTATTCATTCATTATGAGAAGGATTATTAGAGATGAACAAAATGATGTATTTTACCTCTGAGAAAAGAAAATCAATGGTAATTAGTTTGTGAAGTACTTATCAAATGTGAAATTATACACTTAAGATAAAGGATTTGTTGCAAGGAATTTTTTTAGCAACAATCTTCAGTACAACAATTTTCATTGCGAAGCTTTGAAGATGAAAAGTGTGTAATCTTAGCTGAAACAACTCTAATAAGATGCGGAAGAAAATACACTGTGTGATCTTCAAATAATTATTTCGCTTTGTTGAATTTAGTATCGCTCGCAATGCTCAAGAAAGCGAAATAATGATTTTTCACCATCACTGCTTCTTGAGAATCTTAAATAAGCATAGACATGGTTAAAAGAATTCAGAAACTGTGGAATGATGTTGAGAAGGTATTTTTATTTTTTGATTTATACATTGCACTTTGAAAATTTATTCCTTTTGTTCTAAATACGTCTCAAAACAGTAAGATAATCAGTCCTGAATCAACTTTGCATTTTACACGCCATATATGCAAATGTTTAATTCGAATTTTTTATTCATTTGAGTTTTTTAATTCAGTTTTATTGTTATATTCATAGAATTTAAATCTAAAAATGAATATTAAAAAAATTGAAGTTTTTTACTAAACACTAGACGGATTGAATTATTTTTATTTGATATACTTCTAGTATTTTTTCTTTGAATTATATTTTTTGGGTTATTACATTCTTTTTAAGTTTAAAAAATCCCATTTCTGTAAATATTTTATAAGAAAAAATACTCATAATTAGTATTGATGTACTTACGTTGTTTTTATCATTTCATGTAGCTCTTATTTTTTTCAATTTAAAATAGTTTGACTTCTTAAGGTAAAAATGAAATTTTTTAATTTTAAAAGAAAACAAAAATATTTTCTTTTTAGTAATATTTTTGAGCATATATTTAAATCATTTATTAAAAACTCGATTGTTTCTTAAAATATTTTCATGGGGAAAAAACATGCAATATTGTTTTGCAGCATAAAATTTTTCAAAGTCATTCAAGTAAAGCCAGCAGTAATTACAAAAAATCAATGCAAAAATCTTTCTGTTGAAGGGAAAAGAACTTTATACCTCAAATGTTCTCGTATTAGCTCAATTATTTCAAGAATAGCTTTAATGCACACTTTTTTATGAAAAAGGTAAACTCGTTCCATATCCACTTTACACATTTTCATTCAGAGTCAAATAATTTACTGGTGAATATATTTTAATACATTTGATTTAAATATCTGCTTGAAGTTTGAAATACACACATCTGGAAATATGAATTACATTACCAGAAAATGAAGCAAATCGCACAAGGCTTTACTTATTATACATATATACCACACCATAAAAATATGAATATAATTATAAATAATTTGATGGTATGCAGAATTCGTGAAATTAATGTACACAACTACCGTCAGTGGCCTCTAAAATGGCTATAACACGGTTAGGCATTGGATCGAGATGAGCTAGGATGACAGTTACAGTAATTAATTCTACGCTGATTTCGGTCTTATTGCACTTTATCAATCGCAGCGGCTGGGGAGCAGCAGTGGATCTATGTATCAGCTATTTATGATCAAATGTTTTTTGGATGATAGTTCTGGGACCATGCTGGTCAGGGCAACAATCGAACATCTTACGTGCCGATGTCGGGCAGGACAAAATGTGTAAGCGGTTTTGCCTCTACAAGACCTCGAAGATAGGACAATCACTGACGAAAGTATTTGAGAAATATAGCGCTGGCTATTCAGATTAACAACAGTGCGAACGGGAGGTGTTCAAATTCCGTAACCAATATCTGCCCATATCATCACACCAGGTACAAGGAACTATGATAATATCGAATGTCACAATGCATTGTGAGCGACTTCCCCCTGAAATGACTTTCTCACCGTCCTGTCTACCTAAGGGTGTAGGAGGAAACAAAGCATGACCAGCAACTTCCATTATTACTATTATTTTATTATTATTCAAGCACACTAATCAACCAAAAGTTAAACCACAGGATGCCATAGGAGTGATATAAAGAAAGCAGTAAACTCTAAGTGAACAAGCGCAAGTAATCAGTTTAATTTAACATAATCTATCTTAGACTATAAATTTCCAATCCACTAATTTAGTATAGTGGTAAACTCCGTTCTTAACCCAATTTGTGAATATTTATTAAATTTCACCTTCGTAACGCCGCAACAGTTTCTCCGCTCCTTCCATATCACAATTACAAAACCCTGACTTTATATAGTCAAACTAATCTCCATATCAGAGTTTCTTCTTGAGAGGAAAGGCTGTGAATAACGTGAAGGCCAGCCCAAAGATTCCCCAAGAGGATTAGTGTGAAGGTCCGTAAAGTTATATATATATATATATATATATATATATATATATATATATATATATATATTATATATATATTATATATATATTTTTTATATTTTGTATGTATTATGTATTATGTATGTATGTATTATTATTATGTATTATTATGTATGTATGTATGTATGTATATGTATGTATGTATATAGCAATATTTATGATAAAAGAGATGATTTTAACATTCTTAAAGTGCCATACTAGAATTCAAATTTATCTATATCTGTATATAGAAATATTATTTTCAATTATATTTATCATAATAACGTATTAATTAGTGATAAATTTAATATATATATATTTAAATTTTAATAACTTAACATTATAAATAGAACATGGATACGCTGCTAATTTTATAAAATGTTCTTTTCCTATCAGTCTAGGGTAAAAAATACACAGTTAATCGATAGATGGCGTATCGTGCTAAGTAAATTAACAATAATATATTTTATTTAAAATTAATTGTATATGTCTTGGTTGTACTTTTATTTTCTATAAAATTTAAAACAAAATTTAGAGTTTTTAAATGAATATATATAGACTTAATTTTATTTTATCAAAACTTACTAATTTTATGCGTTACTGATATTCATCTTTCTGTCGCCCGGGAAAATGGTTATTGCTGTACTCACGTTCTAAGTCTTTGTCTAATTGTTTTAGCTTTGATTTTAACATATTCTAGTAATTATTATATACATTAAGGTTTTATTTGTAATAATAGTTAAGCTTCTTTAGACATTTCTTACTTTCCTTATGGCGTAGAGTATTGGCAAATACAGGTGAAGGCTGGCAAGTCGCAAAATTTTGTTTAAACCTGCAATCCTGGTTCCTAAGTCCAGGAGTTTGCTATAGTACTACTGTGGCTAAGACTTTTTACTATCATGCCTATAGTTATTTTAGGTTTATAACTATTTTGTGTATATTTTTAATAATAATAATAATAATATATATATATATTGAATTTTCAAACTTTTAAGGTTTTTTCATTCTATACAACCATTTCAAGGATCGCTGCATATTCTTTGATTTTTTTATGGTTGTTTTATTATGCACTAAGTTGTTTTAGCATTTTAACATTTTTATGTTATATCTTTCAGAATGCAAAGGCGAATAGTTTAATTTTTTTTTAGGTATTGAAAAGAGAAATATTTTTTTTAATTTTAAATTTTTAAAAGAAATGTTTTTTAAATTTTAAATTTTTAAATTTTAAAATTTTGAGAATTTGGATATTTCCTGATTAGTTTACCAAGTTGCAATAGGGGGAAGGTTGGCGCCATCAAACTAGTTTAACCCCACTTATCGGTCCTAAGTCCGAGGTTGTACTTGAATATTTTATAATTTTTATGTTATACAATTTTAATTTCGCTTGAAAATGTTGATTTTCATTATTTTTATTCGCCATTGAAATTTTGAAATGTGATGTCGTAGTCTAGGTTTAATATAATTTCGAATATTTGCTTGATTGTATTTGTGTGAGGTATTTTAAATATATTTAAATATATATATAAACCATTCTTATTATGTCTATACATAGAAGTGTTTGTTGTTATATTGAGATACGAATATTTCTGCTTACATTTCGTTTAATAAAAGTGCTAAAAATAGTGGAAATGAGGACAACAAATAATTCTTCGCCAATATTACATGAGAACCAAATAATATTAAGCGTTCCCTATCGGCTTTATTTTGAGAAATGAGTCCCACAGTATACGAAATTAATATCTATATTGAATAGCTTGGGACTTAGATGCAAGTAAGCAAGTTGATCTCAGTGAACAGAATCCGATAATCTAAATAAATGTATTATTAAAAAGAAATCTGGCATTGTACGTGGTACTTCTAATTTTTTATTAAAATAAACTAAGTATTAATCGAGAATATAACGGTAAATGGTTAGGTATATTGGTTATTGATAAAGTTATTTAGTTTTATAAATTATTTTTGTACTTAAGAATCATTTACATCATAATTATCAACCATATTTCTAAAAAAAATTCCTATTTTGTAGAATTAATGTTATTTTGAAGTAGTGTATTCTATTAGAGATATTTAAATACATAAAAAATTATATTTGTATTGAAAAAAACTTTATTTTCATTTTCGTTTTATACGTTCTTTTTTCTAAGCGTCATTACTTTTTAAGTTAATGTTTGATTATTTTTTATAGTATAAAAAATTATTTTCATTTAGAATAGTTTTTTGATAATTATGGATTGATTATGGTTTACTTTCCCCCTTGTTATAAAGATAATCTTTATTTAAAGCATTTCGCAACATATAGTTGTCACAATAAGGTTCTATAGCTTCAGACTAATATAGATATCACAGTAAAATTAAAATTGATAAAACCTTTTTAATTATAATTTTTTCTCACTTTCAAAGCATTCATAATAAAAATACAGTTTTAAGTAATGTTTTCTTTATCAGGTAATATATATTTAGTAAAAATACGTGGTTATATTTGTTGTACTCTTGACATTAAGAACTTAATGTGCACGCCATATAGAAGAAACAATGTTTTCATTTATCTGAGATAAATTGCTCCGGATTGATTTTAGTCTTAACTAAATAGTGATTTTGTTTACTGTTGAGTGTTTTGTTTGCTCATAAACTTTGAATTTACGTTTGTCAAACTAAATATTTTTTTTAATTAATCACTAATGTAAGTATCAAATGTAGCTTACTTTATGTTTATAATTATTTTATGTACCCGCTTCTAAAAATATTTGTGAAAAAATCTATTGATTTCATTGTGAGTCTATTCTTTTATAAACATTATTTTGATTCGTATGATTAAAATCGTGAAATTGTTGATGTGTAGAGTTTCAATTTTTGAATCTTGGCTCCAACGAAGACTAGTTATGTGAAACATCGGTTAAAAAAACATTAAAAAGTAGTTTATCCCATTTAGAAGTTCTGAGAGAATGTATCAGTTTGTCATCCTAGTGATTTAATACTAAAATATCAGCCGCATACCTTTCGATAAGATAATTGAAAACACCCATTTTGTTTCTGTGCCTATATTTATTACATTTTATCGCATAAAAAAGCCATATTTAAAAAGCGTATTTTGCATACAATGCAGATTAGAGAAATATTTATTTTAAAAATTTGCTAGTACGTGAAAAATCCTTGTTACGTAAGCCGGATATCTAGCGAAAATGAAACTAAAAAAATATTCATTAATAAATTTAAAACGTTTTGGGTGATGTTTAATGTTAAAAGAAAGTACTGTGCGAACGGTGGAAATATGAAAATGAGGGATACATTTCCACTTGAATAGCATAAAAAACAAAACATGTTTACTAAAATCACAAAGAACGGTCTAAAAAAAACAAATAAAAATATTAAACACTGCATAACTCAGCATATAGATCAATCACAGGGAGAATAACTTTTGTACAACTAAAGTCACGTGGTATCCAATTTCTCTTTTGTCTCATTTCTTGTAAGCAATGTTTAGTTTAAAAATATTACTTGCTTGTACAATTAACTATTTCTCCGCTGTCTATAAGAAAGTAAACTTCTATATTATTTTCAGTTCAGAAAAAAAAACCCATCAAAATTACATATTTTATAGTTCATACTGGATATAGTGCTCTTCGCATTAGTTTCTGCTATAAAAGATGTTTGCTTATTTAGAAAGAAAAATGGATTTTTTTTTCTTCTGCCGTGGCCAATCTATGTAGCACAATATTGGAATCTTAATGCTTGACGTGTAACTTTGTTTAATAAAAGAATAATTTTTTAAATGTTTATTAAACCCTTAACTGTCACCACATATATCCATCGCACTCAACCCGTGCGTTGAATGCCCAAGATTATATACGTATTTTCGAAATGTGATCCTATTTCCTTGTGCTGCTATCATTAACATTATTATGAAGTTTTATAATACTTCTGAAGAAGTCAGATATATTGATAAGATGTAATTGTTCAAATAGGTTTTCTTTCTCATTCGATTTTCTTATCAATAAAACAATAAGCAATGTTCCTTATATATTGGCTAATGGAATGAATTGACCGTGACAGTGTTAGCGAACGATTTACTTATTTCAGAGAAAAATCTGCTTATATCTGTGTCTTTTTTGTTGCCTCCCAATAAACCATACTCACGCGCCAATGTGAAAACGGTAGCACTGGGGTGCGATTCGCGTAAATTTTAATCGGCAGTTAAAAAAGTTTAAACATTTTACAATTATTTTTTGAAAATTTTGAAAATATTTCACAAACGATTTCTCAAATTCATTTGATTTGAAAACCCCCCAAGGAAATGCTTTATTAAGATGTTTGATGTAGCATTGCAAAACAATTGCTATATGCATTGAAAGCATTACTGTTTAAGTATAGTGAACAAGAGAGTGAGGGAGAGGTTAGACTTCACGCAATAAAGCTGCTTGACGGCTATTGTCAATGTTCCATGAAGTTTTGATCCTTGATCAAGTGACGTGGATGACACCTGAGCTGGTACCCCGGCTTCTACTTACCACACCACACCAACTGGATGACTTTGAGCCTCGACAGAATTAACGTACATCAGGCCCCTCAACACGATGGGTCTCAAGCGGCATCCGCACTGGAACCGGCGAAACTCCGGCCATGAATTCATGACCAATACCATTAGGCAACCACGGCCACAGTGAATACGAGATAAAAGAAGATTTAGAAGCATCATTGTAACAGACTTACTGAGAGCGCAGAAGCTTTACCTGAAGAGATTCAAAGCGAGTCTCTGAATTGGATCCTGTTATTGGAAGTCTACTATTTCTAAATTGCAAGGTGACTTCGCTCGTAGTGGACGTCACGGACTCATAGCCGGTATGTCATGAGTTCGAGCCTAGTACCTATGAAGACCAGCCGTGAAGAGGGTAAGGTAGAGGTAAATGTGTAGAGGCTCAAACTTCCTCCCGTAAGTGTGGTGTGAAAGTTAGGAGAAGGGGGTACTAGATCACAGGTGTCGTCCTCGTCACTTGACCATGGTTTAAGGTCCGTCACTAAAAGCCCTCGTGTAGCTGAAAATTGCTACGTAATTATTTATTCACTTACTCGCACTCAGAGATCGCAAGATAATTAAATAATATTATTATTCTCATCATTTAGATTGGGGTTAAATCAAACCACTCCAGATACTTATTTTGAAATTGCGCATTGAAGGCATAAATAAACTGGTTTAAGATTAACACTGATTATTGAGTAAATATTACTCTTAATAACAAAGAAGCGATTTATGTGCCACAGTTTTTTAAATACAATAAGGTAAATAAATAGATATGTATTTAGTTATTTTTATTGCAAATGTGTTTAAATAATACCTAATTAACTTTGTTATACACAAAGCCTATAAATGAATATTCATATTCATTGACCATAAATTTTTGAGCGAGAGAAATGTTCTTTAAGTGAATATCTTTCTTTGAAAGTTTTACAACAAGCTTTGGGCAAAGGATTTTGCAGTTCTGAATTCACTTAGGCTCAGTATACCGAAATCCTTAATAGAGCCTTTTATTATATATATGTACTACAAAATAAGTATTACATCTAAAGGAATAAGAAATATACAGAACGTGATATCAAATATCATTAATTATTTATTTGTTGAAAAATATGTTATAAATCTATTTATGCATTCCATAATTACAACAACATTAAATATTTGTTACATTGGGTCTATCTAATTAGGATCATGATCATAATAAGTTAGATTTTTGTATGCCTCTTTTTATTGTTTCGTTACAAATACAAAATTAATTTATCGAAGTAAAACCACTGCTTAAGATAATTAAAAACAACGCATTCATTATTATAAAGACATAATTTATGACTTTGTTATAGAATGAACAGACACTCAGCTGGTTATTCCAAATTTATGAGAAAACAGTATTTATAGCTTGTGCATCGATTTGAAGATGCATGGTTAGTTAGGAAGCTATTTATTCCATCCACTTATATTTGTGGTGCAAATAACTTTTATCATTAAGTAACGACATCAATAAGCCAATATATAAGGAACATTGCTTATTGTTTTATTGATAAGAAAATCGAATGAGAAAGAAAACCTATTTGAACAATTACATCTTATCAATATATCTGACTTCTTCAGAAGTATTATAAAACTTAGATATAACTTATAATATAATTATTGATAACCATCTCTGTGAAAACGATTATGAATAATAATCAGTTTTAGCTGTCTATGGAACAACTTTTATGATCAATAATAACTGTCAAAGTGATAACTTTTATAATCAGTTGTAACTGTCAGTGAAATAATTATTAATAATTATTTCACTGCATAGACAATACCATTACTGCATGGAGTCAAAATGCACAGGATTCTATTTCCAACTAAATAATTATTTCAACTAATTCTCAAGAATATTTGTAAAAATTTTAATATGAATTGTATTTTGAAATTAACGTGTATTCTTTGCTTGAACTTTTAACTATCAAAATATAGAATCATCTAAAATATCACTTGAGAGAAATGCTTCGCTTTGGACGATATTCTTAGGGAAAAAATAATGCAGTTTTTAAAAATAAAATTTATTTACCATTATTTACCGTGAAAATAGATATCATTTTACATTAAATTTCACTTTTTCCCCTTATAAAGTTCTATTTATGTAAACGTTACCGTTAAAGTGTATAATTCAGCTATTTCATAGAATAACCTGGTATTTCATGAAATAACCAGACAATTAGTTAAAGTATATAATAGATGAAAAATTTCATACCTTACCTAGTTAATTTATAAAATATCTAATGATAAACCGTTAAAGTGAAAAATAAACAATTTCAAAGTTATTTTAGGAATTAATTGATCACAAATAGCTAATATCTCTGAAAAATACAATTTATTCCTACTGTGATTAATTGTTAAATAAGGAGAAACAGATGTTATAATTTATTATTGCTCATATTGCTAACATTTGTTAAACAGAAAAGGAAAAAAGAATATGCTGCACACACACACAAACACACAGAAATATTTATATTTAAATATTATTAAAAAAATGCATGCTAGGAAGAAAAACTGTCGCTTCATAAAAACATCGTGTAAACTTTTTCAAACAAAATTGTTAAGAGAATATTAATTTTAAATTTTATGAAATATCTTTATTTTACTTTTTATTATTTATTAGAGCAGGATTGAACTGGAGCTCAAAATTGACTAACACCAGCTAGAACCAATTAAGAGAACTTTCGAGTGCCGTGCTTTAACGATCAGGTAATCGTTATTCTATAGACTACCAAGTTCAATTGTAGAATCCAATATTTTTATATACTTTAAGTGACTTTTCTAGATATTTCATGAAATACCTGATTATTCTATGAAATAATGGATTTCACACTTTAACGATAACATAAATAAAAGTATAAATTTTAACTTGAGAAGTATCACATCCCATGTTCTTTTTTTTCTTTCATATAAGCTGTGTGTTTTATAGATCGTGGTCCATTTGTATGAGATGAACAATGTTTACATCAAAAGTGCATCTTCATGACAGGAGTTGTATACATTTATTTCAAAATGAAGAAAGTTATAGTTTTGGAATCCACACATATATCATTTTACGATCGATAAACAATATGAAATCATCTGATCCACTTATGGGAAGCAATACAGTAGAAAATGAATGCGGAAATATATCCTTCGACCTACCTCAACAGAGGGAGTAACAGTAAAGAGCTTTCCATTTTTTGTACCCGAGGTGCAAGAAACATTCGAGAGAATAGTTATGCTTGATCTCGAGACTTGTAGTGAAATATTAATGATCCGTGAAAACAGTCTTTCCCGCGAACAGGTATTTCTCGAACCAGGTATTATTAACTTTCCTCAGATGAACGGCATTTTACGACTTTGCTAGAAGGGGAATGTAATTGAAGGTGGTGTTGGCATATAAACACTAAAATTAATTAATTAATTAATTAAATCATTGCTACGAAGAATAAGTGATTTGTTCAAAGAATAACGGAATGATCGTTATATTCATATATAATAAAAAAGACTTTCGTTCTTTTTATTATTAGCTTAGGAAAAATTGAGAAAAACTTTGTCTTTTCAGTAGCACATATTTTTGGCTTAAGGAAAAGATCGCAGGGTTAAGTGCAAAATTTCTCACCTCTTTATGTGTCTATTTTACAGAGATGGAAGAAGATAAGAAGACAAAAGGAAGTTAAAAAATCATTTTAATGATTTATATATATATATATAAAAGGTGTAGGAGTTTTAGAAAGCAAATATGATACACTTTGAATTGAAAAAAAAGCCAAAAAATCATGATTCACTATTTAAGGGATAGTTCTAACTAGTGGTAAGCACAAAGGTACACAATGATTTGGAGAGGTTCAGATCCCACCCATACACCAAGAGATTCGTAATGTTTAGCATAATTATTCTTTGGGGCTTTCGTAAACGTACTTTTTTCAATGTAACAATAATTCCTTCCTTAAAAGTAGACTGTGTATGCAAATGCTTGCATCCTTATGTACTATTGTGTAAAATAAGGTCCTGGGGTTGTATAAATATGTTTTGCTCAAGAAACCTATAAAAACATTACTCTTTTCCATATATAATATAAATATATAATTAGCGTGTTTAACTTTCCAGTACTTTTTAAAAAAAGCTACTGAAATGTTGTGCTATTTATAAAAAATAATGCAACAGTTTAATGCACAATGTAAGAGGTGGTCAAAACATTTCATAGAGAGATCATTGTATTTCTTTATTACCATAATAAATTTGTACACATTTACTTAATCTCCTTCTAAGTAGGTTAATTCAGAGCACACAATCTACAGAAATCGGGCAATGCTAAAAAAATACATTAAAAGTTCTAGTCTATCTTCCCAAGTTCCGCGGTTGCGTTAGTCAATATCTTTCACGGTGTGAAAATGGCTGCCTTTGAGGCCCATTTTGATCTTGAGGAAGATCCAGAAATTCGATGGTGCTAAATGTGGACAGTATCGAAGCTCGTGGAAGGGTGAAATGTTCTTTTCTGCACAGCAATCAATATGTGAGAGGGAGCGTTGTGATGCAGCTATCATCATTCTTGTCATTTTACGGGACTTGAGTTGGTTTTCTCAGTCTTTTCAAACCTCGCTCATATAATGTGACATAAACAGTTAGTCCTGCTGGTACAAATACGTAATGCAATACATCTTTGTTGTTGAAAAATGCAATGAACCTCACTTTTCTTTTAGATCTTACGCGGTGGTCAAGGCATAGTAGTCACCTTTAGTCAAGAACATAGTTGGCCATCCTCATGACTGAACGTTTGTCTCATGTACAAGAGCGTATTTCTAGGTTTTGTCACGAGTAACTATAATGTCAAAAAAATGTAAGGCCATTCGTGCTTTTGACAAAGCATCCGACTGTAATCAACTGCTCGGTTTCCATTTGATCCAGCTGTAGGTAAACATTGTATTGACTCGATATTTTCAATATATCTGATAGGTTTGCTCGAATTGATGCATGAAAGTTCCCCACTTCTTATGACAATGTGTAGACGGTTATTCTTCAGCCTCATTTCATTAGATGCTTTACTTGCTAGATCATTCCTTAGTTTCTTAAGTTTGAAGAACTGACTACATTTCTGGATCTCGTATTCCAGCGATTAATGTCCACCCCGAAATCACGAAAACCATTTTTATAGGACTGTTTTCATTAAATAATAGCTACCACTAACTGATGTTAAAGTAAAGTCTCTAAAGATGATTACTCCACTATGTATATGGACTTCATATTCATCCTAGCTTGAACTTTGACTTTGCACGCCAACTGATCACTTCACACGTCTAATTCAGCTACACTGCATGTTCTGAATCCTGGTAATAAAAAAAGTGAATTATATTGCTATAATAAAGAGTTAAAATGAAGTTATAGGAAATTTTTGACTGTTCCTCGTACTTGCAAAATTAATGCAAATGATTGTATTATTTTTCTTTCACAACTCTTTCATTTGATTAAATAAACAACATTTTTATAAAAAATGTAATACTATTTATGTTTCATGTAAATATAACTGCTTATATTGGAAAAAAAATAAATACAAATGTGATTGGTTTTGAAAGTAATATATATTTCATTCTGTTATATAATTTTCTTAAGGTACTTGAACTTTTACCTAAAATAATGCTATATGAAATGATATCGTTCAAAAGGATTTGTACAACTTTGGAATCTGATATTTAAAAGAAATCTCTCGGGTGAAAAAAAGAAATTACCTGCAACAGATATATAGAAATAAATATGTAGCAATTTGATTACAACGAATCTATAAGGAACTATCATAAATAAAGTATAAACTGAATTAAATAAAAAGACAAAAAACTATAATATAAATAAAAATAATAAAGAAATATTAAATGTGGGAGTACTTAAGAAATACTAGATTGTAAAAAAATTCAAGATAATTTCGTTAAAAAATTAACATTTAAGAATAGGCCTATGAATATGTCTTTAAAATTCTTTAATCTTAAAAAAAATACTTATTTTAAAAAACATCTTTTTTTTCACATAAATTTTGCCCGAAAAACCGAAATAAATATTCTTGATTTTTACAATATTTTCACCCCCAATGAAAGGAAAATATGTCAAAAATGAATCTTTTCGCCTATCTAATTAAAGAAAAACTGTTAATTTAAAAGTACAACTATATTCCCTATATAATTTGTAAGAAGTTGAGAATATCTTAGAAATAATTGATTTGAAATTTTGATTTGGCAATTTATACATTATAATTTTTCCCCTAAGAAATTATACTACTTTATGCTTATTTAACTATCGGAATTTTTTTCCTTGATGTGAGTTCTAAATAGAGAAAATGACATAAATTTTACCTTTATAAATGAAAATAGAGATTTATCTTAATATTTCAATAAAGTAACTCAGCTGAAAAAATTCACGTCAATAATTTTGTTTTGATGTTTCAGTTATTTTTTACGCTAATTATTTCAGTTGAACGAAAAGTTATAAATTTAATAATAATAACACAGCTGAAAATTTAAAGTTTTAAAAAATAAGAATTAGAGACGTGCGTTCAAATCAATTTACTTTCTATTAAATTAATTAATCTTAATTTTCATTTATATTTTAGAAAAATAACAATACTGCAACTTACAGTTTCCAATTACTTAAGAATTATATGTTTCAGGGACTCATATCTTTTTTAATAAAAAAATCGCAAAATTAAGTAACATGACGAAAGAAAGTAGTTAAGATAAATTTCTAAATATCCATTACATTTTTTATCTTTATTGGAATACAAAATGAATTAAAAACGATAGTGAAAATAATTAAATTTATGTTCGTGGATATTTTTATTGCTTAATTTTATTTAGTGGGAAATAAATTATGTATTTTTTTATCCCTATAATAAATTCCAAGAGCACCGAATTTCATGGAAAAAACAGTTTTACTAGCCGAAAAAATTGTTCTAAAAATAATCTAATTATTTACTGGTGTTAGAAAATAAATATATTCCCTTAGGATTATTTTTAAAATATCTTAAACCTATATAAATTATAAACAGAATTATGTGCCACGTTTATGCGTGTTTGCATCAACTAATCTTAAATTCGAATTCAGTATATATTTTTTATTTTATTGGTGCAACAGAGAGTAATAATTATATTTTGTTTTCATTTTGAATACGTTTGTTCCAGAAAATAAAAATATTTAAATAAAGCGGATTATGTGTTGTGTGTATCTTTCTTGTTATACTAAAAATAAACATTTCTCTTGTAAAATTCCATTTAAATTATTACAATTCCTTTCATTTTATCTTGTTAATGCTCAGGAAATGCTTTAAATATTCAAAAGAATAAACCAAGCTATTCATTATTTATTTTTCTTTTAGATCCATGCAAATTTACATTTTAGCACCTAACATGACATGATTATATACTGTGGAAAATCTATTTTCTTACAAAAGAATGTCATCCAATTTGAAAACGTAAGCTTATTTCGAATGAAGCACCTTTAAAATTTATAAATAATTCATATAAGGCAAAATTATAAATCCCTATTCACTTTCTTTTCTCAGCATGAATATTTTTAATGCATGTACAAATTATTTACAAAAATCTAAGTCCTGTTAAGCTGTAAATAAATTGGATTTATTTATTTGTTGATTACAATGCATTACGTTCATATTTTTACAAGACGCCTGGAATTTTGTCCGAATAGCGAGACCTTATAATTATTGAAGAAAGGTAACGGTAGTCACACATACACATAGTATACTTTATGAGTGAATGGCCAGATCTGCTTGAAATCTGATCGAAAGGAAAGTAATTTTTTTTAGCTATTTACTAAATCATTTTTCGGAATAGCTTTTTTTTTGTTAAAACATAGAATAAAGACAAAATAAAACTGAAAACGGTTCTATAGCAGAAACTAGCATTTAAATGGATCAAAATATATTATGGCAAGTGATATAGTTCAAAATATAAATGTATGTCTGTAAAACATTTTGAACAAACCTTATATTTACTTTATTTTCTACTGAATTTATTAAAGAAATTCTTACTGTGTGTATAATTTTTGAATTACTCCTGTTATTTCAGTAAAAGCCTCATATAAATATATCACATTTCTTTTAATACACGTCCAAAGAACATAAAATGTTTACATTTTAGTACAGCATTAAAATTTTTGTACATTCACTAGATAAATGCATGTTTTTGTTTTAGTAATATTTTTATTGATATTAATTTATTAATTTTCTTTCTAACTGATTTAAAGTATTTTTTAAAAAATTGACAAACATTTAATTGTGATTTTACTAAAATTTAGATATTTTTTTAAATTACTGGCTAAGTATTAATGATTTTTGTTATCCCCTAAAAAGACATTTAAAATATTTTAGTATGCTATTTTTTAAAATAGTAATCCAAACGTGTTCAAAAACCTTAATTTCACTTAGAAATAAAAAAAAGTTGAAATATAATTGAACTATTTACAAAGTACAATATAAATAATGCATTGCTATTAAAAAGAAAGTAAATTAATCAACAAAATAATTAGTTCAAATTTTAATTAAATATTATTTTTCAAATTCTCTTAAATATTATATGAAAGAACAAACGCGTTCGAAAGATAAATTTCATTCAAAGATGATTTTATCTCGCCCATATTTAGATAAATTATTCAAAGTAATTATTTTTTTCTCTTAAATAACCCTTGCAGTTATATACATTCTCCCTATCATATCTCTAAATAGCCTATGTAGTCAATAATATGATTAAATTTAATAGAGGGCTGTCATTAAAACTAATGATACATTAATTTTTTTTTTCCATTTTTGGACAAAATATGCTGTTAATATTTTATGATTGATTAACTTATGAATAGCTTATAACAATAAAAAAAAAGTTACATAAAATGGAAATTCAACAACACAATATCACTCAACAATTTAAAGACTTAAACTTATATTTTTCTCTATTAAGGTATCCGACTACTTGCGGCAACTTTTTTTTAAAATGGAGATATGGGGATTTTTTTTTGTAGTTTTTAGATTTGTTAAGAACATTTCAAGAAAAGCATGCTAAAATTAAGCAGAGAAAAATTTGGTAAATGGGAAAAATTTGGTAAATTTTTGGTAAAATTTGGTAAAATTTTTTAAAAAATAACATAAACGGGCCCATTTTGTACCAAAAGTTTATGAACAAATTTTAAATTTTTTAATTCTGTTGTGTTACTATGTAATTCATTTTTGAAATGAACTTCAAGATCAAAGACATTTTGATTTTAACAAAAACTAGAAAACATTATCTTATTTATTATATAAAATTGCTTAAGCAAGCAGTGATTATATTTACAAAAGGGAATGTAAATTTTGTAGTAAAATAATGATTGATAAATCTGAAGGTTAAAACGCTTCTACTATTATACAGAATATACACAAAAAATATTTCAGTTAATTACTTTCAAAACTTTTTGAGTAATCGCTGTCCCTGTTTGAGTTTTTTTTAAAAAAAAATCACATTTCAAGTAAAACGCATTTTTAAGTATGACATTTTTCTTATAGTAAAGGCATCTGCTTTTTCTAAAACACTTGTAGTTTTTGTTCTACTGAACGGAAAATATTAATTTTGGTATTTTTATTAAGCTAATAAATGACCTATAAAATAAAATCATAAAAAAAATTTGTCAATTTTTGGCGAAATTCACAATTTTAGGTTAGCCGGATACCTTAAGAAGAAAATCTCTTTAGATTAATTAGCAACTTGTGATATGAATATCATTGACATACATATCAAACTAACTGCGGTAAAAACGATACTGATATTGTAATTTAATATTGTACGAAGTATAAAGCAAGCAAATCTATCTATCTCTCTGTACATATATATATATATATATATATAAAAAAAAAAAAAATATTATAAATATAAAAAAAAAAAAAAAAAAAAAAAAAAAAAAAAAAAAAAATATATATATATATATATATATATATGTATATTATAATTTATTATATATATATTACATTATAATTTTTAGTTAATATTAGTTTAAGTTTACATAGCTGCAAATGGAATCCAGTGATCCTGATCAAAGCGTAAAATACAACATAAAATCTAGCTGTAAGATCTTATTAGAAATGCTTCGAATGGAAAATATACAGGATTCAATGTGTAAATTTTATCAATTGGAATGACTTATATGGTTTCATTTTAAATTTCGATTACCATTTAATTTACAATACCTAATTTAAATGACCTTAATTCCTAAAATGTTGCAATTTTTTTTATAATTGCTGAATTTTAATATGAAATTCCTGCTTTATTAAAATAGCTGTATATCATATATGCAATAATGAACGGTCATTTTACATCTAAGTATTTTACTACTACCTGTATCATTTTGAAACACATTAAAATCTTAATCAAAACAAATGCATTCAAAGACTTGTAAACACGTCCATAAACGCCAGACAAACTCATTTTACATCATACACCTTTCCTAGACTCGTCCAATACTTACCATATCATTTGTTTCCCATTACCCTTTGCACTTCAATGTTTCCTGGAGATGCTCGAATAATTACGAATGCGAAACACCAGGAACTCTGTCCTTTTCTAGAAACGAGTGATTAACCCTGTGTCCAGCTCCTCTTCTTTAATACTCATCAGTGAGGTCCAGAAACATTCAACTCTACTAATGATGCTCTCCAACGTTAATATACTAAGAGCCTACTAACGATGCTTCTCATTCCCTTATCCATCCTATCTTAGATCGTATTTCCGGCAAGTTATAAATCCTATCTGGCCTCTCGTTAGGAGAAATTCCAGCATTGCTACCAGTACACATGTCTTTGGTATTAGATCCTAGCCAGAGATGTCCTACTTATATATTTTTTTTCCTCCTTTGCCGTCTTCATTCAACTGCGGAAATCGTTACAGAAGATTCTGACAGGAATCCAAGATCCTTTACTTTTAACGGATACGCTTTATCCATCTTTTCGTCCCATATAACAAGGACATCGTTGATATAT
Source organism: Trichonephila clavata (assembly GCA_019973975.1). Classification (NCBI taxonomy): domain Eukaryota; kingdom Metazoa; phylum Arthropoda; class Arachnida; order Araneae; family Nephilidae; genus Trichonephila; species Trichonephila clavata. The sequence continues at coordinate 52,172 of BMAO01029282.1, forward strand.
GGGAAAGGATAAAGTTACCACGGAGGCATGTATCCTTTCACCCTTTAAGTGCCAGTTCGATTCGGTCCCATTGGTGGTTGCATTGAGAAAACGCAGAGTCGTAATCAATATTTGATAGAGCTGATTCGGAGGAGGGTTAATAATTGGTTTTCTCCGTGTTGTACTTTGATTATTAGTGTATTGTCTTTGTAGTGGGTTGGGTAATTGCGAACTCGAGATTCCGTAAATCACATTACTAATTCGATCACTGAGGTGAAAACAAATTCAATTACGAATAGGAGTCTGTCTTTATTTTTAAGATGCTTTGTTCGTTGATACTGGACTAACCTAGAAACCATATTATTTAATTGTACAGGCTGCATTTAATTCAGAATCCACTTATATTTTAAATGTTACATTAAAATTGGTGGTAGTAGTGAAAAATACTACAAAAATTTGTATTTGTAAATATAATAGGAAACATTGAATAAGATGATAATAATATAAGATTATAATATGAAACACATCTAAAGTGGAGATTTTATCTGCGTGATTGCTAAATTTTTTATTGCAATACTCGCAATCTTAACAATTAAGTTGAATTAAATTATGCACATTTTCTTTGTTGACAATACTGCAATAGAACAAGTTAAGTAAAGGTTTAATTAATTATCCACGTGTTTAATGTACGTTAAATATATTGCTGTCTCTAATTTATCATTTCATTTTAGGTTCGTTGGAGAATATATTTATGATGCTAAAAACGATTTAAAATAAAGTTAAATATGTATATCAAATTAATTGAAATATTTTACTGAAATGATACAGTTTATAATCAACTTGTTTGTATACCTACAAAGTGAGAAAATAAAGTAACTATTTCATTTACATCAGTCATTTAAATCTGGACGTAATCTACTGATATGATAAGTTTCAAATAATGGTCGCAATTAAGAAATATTTTTGATCTACTAATGTTCTTAAGAAGTTAATGGTATAATCACTTTGTATGCAATTAAATATAAATTTCTGAATGTTCTTAAACTTGTCAGTATTATGTGTAGTTAAATTATTTTTTCTCATCCAAAAATTTTAAATTATGCTTCTAAGTATTGATATGTGTAAACAACAATTGAAGTTGGGGATCTCTATAACATTAAAGTGAAAAGATTTCCCTTTTATCATAAATATTGATGCATAATTTGTTGTCAATAATATGTAAATCTAAATCTAAAAATTCAACTTTGTTCGAGTTAAAATTTGTCCGTATCAATTTTAGGTAATCCGGATAAAAATCAATGCTGGGTTTAAATCCCCTGTCGCGACCAATAACAATTAAATCATTTATGTATCTTAATAAAAGGAATGATGGATCATTTCGTTGATTTGATTCATGATGGTGTAAATACAAGTTAGCTAGATATATATATATATATATAGTCAAGATTCACTACTAAAGAGAGATAAATAATTAATAATAATCAAAACTGAAAAAAATTCGAAATTGCATAATAAACCTGACATAAGATTTTAGAAAGGATATTTTAGATATTAAAAATAATAGAATTTAAATTATAAAAATATGGATGATACAGTATCGTCAACATTATGGACTTAGGACAGCTCTTATATATAAAATAATTTATTTAAAAGTGGGATTGACCATATATTTATATATGTATAACGTTATTATGAGTATATATATATATATATATATATACAGAGAGAAAGAGGTAGAGTAGGGTAGAGTACAATTTACAAAACATATTTTAAATTTTTTTTCCATAATTACTGCTGCTTCAAAGAATTTTAACTATTATCAATCCAGTAAAAAACTCATTCTCTCTTTCATTTTTTAAAAATAATCACGTTATAGTAAAATAGTATTTTCTAACATGTTTTTAAATTTATTTATTGGTTTTTTGATAGACAACTGTTTGATAAACATAAGTGAAAGAATATATTTGTGTTCGTCAAAATATGTTACTTTATTAAAGTACATGCTACAAAAATAATAAAAAATAATTTTTAATTTTTTCGCTATACTGATGTTAAAAATTAGAATTTTCTTTTCCTTTTCTGAACGAATGCCATAAGGAAAAGAAAATTAATTCAGAATATTTAAGAATTAAATACGAGATAATGCTGTTTTGCGTAAATTTGGATTCTTTTTTATTTTCAGATCGATTAGAAACACCGTATTTTTTAAATTGAGCAAATGCTTGGAATAATTCCGCCCACTCATTTAAACGCATCAGTTAAATTATTTTTTAATTTGTAGATGAGTTGTAATCCTTAAAAGATTAACTAATTTATCACAATGATTGATTATTATTGAAAAGAATGCAAATATCTATCCCGATTTAGGTCAAAAAGGTAATTTTATTCAATAATAATATTCCAGAACCATTATAGCCGATAAATGCAACAGACAAAAATATTATGCTATGAATTAATAAAAGAGTTAAAATATTTATTCAATATTAACATACAGCATTAGTTTAATAGTTGTTTTATATAAATAGATAAATTTTAATAGCATTGAAAAAATATTATTTTTGTTTGTGCACATTACTACAAGAAATTAAATGTAACTTAGTTATATTGTTGATTTTTTTCTTACAAATTTATTTTTTACTTCTACAAATAAATGATATATTATTCTTAGTTTGGAAATGCAAAATCAATTTTATTGTATTTTTTTATTGTTTGAAAAAGGTTTGTTTTGAAAAACAGGTCTTCTTCAAAACAAACGCTGTTTCCAAAGCAACAGCGATTTTTTCCATAATTCAAATTTTAAAACAAAACTATATTCACATAAATTGAAGAAAGAAAGAAAGAAAAATTTAAAAATAAGGCAAATGTTTACTAAGGTCCAGTATTGCAGTCTTTTTTTTTTCTTTCTTTCCAAACAATTATAGATTATTATGTGCATACAATTATCTTTGGAAGATTCAATAAAATTCAAACCAATTATATATTTCTCCGATTTACTTGACAAAAATTGAAAACTTCTATATAAAATGAATTACTTTTCCTACATTTTTTTAACCCAATATCAATTTTTATTTCCATTTTTTGGGGAACAAGTGTTGTTACCTACCAATGAATTAGTTAAATTAAAAGTACCGTAAAATCTTGCGTATAGCGCGCACCTATATTTGCAAATTGCATTTTTTAATTTTGAGGTATATTCACACTATAACTCTTGCATGTTTTTCTTTGACGAAGAAACCTGAAATCTATGTGCGCAATGCTCTTATGTTTTTAAGACATTTATTCCACGGTATTGTCCCCCAAGCTTTAGAGGAAATAGTATACTTCAAAAACTTCAACTCTTTCACTCCATAAGGAATGTGTCATTTGTTTTAAATAAACATTATTTCGATAAATGTAGAAGACTCATTTTTTATATGTTCAACTTTTTATTTTTTATTTATAAAGCTCTCATGTTTATACTCGGTGCATAAAGCACACCCGTAAATTTCGATCTTATTTTATCTGCTAAAAATGCGAGGTTATACGCCGGATTTTATGGTATATAAAAACAATCAAAATTTTCTTTTCAATGTTTTATTTAAAGAAAGTATTTTTTAATACTGTAGAGCCGCTTGTTGACCAAACACTGATTGTATACATTGATGAAAGTACTAGTAAAGATTCCCAATCGTGTGTAGTTACCACGCAATTATCAAAATTGTTCAAAATATGCGATATTTAGCTTTGTCTATCACTGGAGGCCTACAATGTCCCATACATTTTTGACTGGCAAACCTGGCGACCTTGCTGGCCAAGGAAAAGTCAATTGCACGAAAGCAGCAAGTGGGTTTCTAAGGCAAATTATGCCTTGCCTTAACTTGTTAGAGAGTTACCCCGGGATAATGTAACATAAAGGGAATCACAGGATGTCATCAAAATATTGTTGAACTATTAAAGCTGTTCGCGGGTTGATTCTGGAGAGATAGGAACACATAATCACGCATGGAGAATGTCCATATAACTCTGCGAGGCAAAGGCTGAATGGAATTGGTTGTCTCGGCCGTTCCACATACGAATCAAGTAGTCTGGTCTAAGACAGAAGTAAGTTCATCGTTGAAAACTATACGATCCTAGATAGCAGGCAACCATATTGATCAGCCACAACGTTTAAGCAGCTCTGCATAGTTGACGACTGAAAAGCAGTTGTGAGCGTAACCACGCAACAATCCAGTCTAGAGGGCTGTTAAAAATAGCATGAGTGGAATGTAAAACATGGTACGAAGACAGATTTAAGATAAGTATTTATTTGAACAAAAATAAATTTAAGATGTCATAGTTATTATATAATCTTTACTGTTAAGTATTCATGTAAGCAGCAATATATTTCAAATGGCATCTTATGTTGCCTAATTCCATCTCAGTTTTGGTTAATTAATGCTTCATTTTATTTTACTATTCGTGAAGGTTTACAAAATTTTGAAGCATAAAATCTATTATACATCTCCTACTAATGCAATTGGATTAGTCATAAAAAAGGAAGAAATATGCTATATTCTGGTAGGAAACAAAATTGATTTGACAGAAAATATTTTAATAATTATCTACATATTTTTTAAATAAAGAATAAACCCTTTGATTATTGCAATTTTTCCTTTCCTGATATAAAATCTGAGGATCTATTTTTGTAAAACCTTTGAGTTGAAGGAGGGTTCAAATATCCTTATATAGTTAAACTACTTAAACATGTGATATGGCAATATATTAATAACTAAGCAATGCAGGTTCTCAGCAAAACATTCACATTTCTCAATAAAATTTATAATCATATTAATTAATCCTTATTATAATTTGTTTTTACTGTAAAAGTAAAACGCTAGACTTATACATCTACTAGCAATTCGTAATGCAAGCTAACTGTATTAAATGTTTTTAATAGTTACGTAATAATGAACGTGGCAATAGGTAACCATAGCCCTCATACAGTTTCTGTATTTCTGCTTTAAATACAAACATTGTATTATCAAGTACAAATATTAATGAGCTCTAAGCTTTGGTTTTAACAAGTATCTTTTACACTATTTATCCAATAAGCAATTACTCAGTTAATTTTAAAGCTCCACACTCCCTCTATTTTTAATGCTTCAGCGAAACTTCACTTAATACAACACAAAACTATGTTTCTAACCATAATGAAAGACTTGAAGAGTCGGGACATGAACTTCGGAAACTTTCGCTGGTTAACCTAATTACGACTTCATTACTGCGTAGTAGAGCTCTTTTAAATGAAGCCAAAAACAGCATCCTGATGGACTCAAACTATGCCACCTTGGCGATCATTTTCGCTGTTGATTCGTTCCCAAGCGGTAGGGAACTGCTAATGGTGGATAGTTTAGGACAAAGCAACAGGGCGGAAGAAAACCGCCTGCCCAAAACGTAATTTCTGGTGTAGGTGGTCGGCGGAAAGTAGTGTGATGATAGTGATTAATTACAGATGTGTGGGAGCTTACAGAGTGAAAAAATAAGTGGAAAATGATGTTACAACAGTCATTAGCGTTATCTGAGAGACGCCGAAAGACATTTACAAGCTGTTTTCTGAAGCTTTTCAGTGAACCTTTTAACAGATTCGTTAATCTAGCTCGGCTTAAACATTTTATGGCAAAATAAAAGTTCGAGTTTGTCCTTGATGTGCTATTTTTGAGTATTGAAATATATCGTGCTTTGGGAAAATATGAAAATAATGGATTTCGCTTAGAAATAAATCTTTAAATACTTGTTAATTAACTTTTTATGTATAAAGTTGCGTTTCAAGCATTCAATAGAAGGTGCTTGGAAAATTTTAGTATTAAAATGATATGAACGTGATGGATTTATTTGAACTGTTATTTTAAAATGTTTTATAAACATTACTTTAATATTGTTTTGAAGTATACACGCTTGAAGTCATTGTAGACGAAAAAATACTGCAATTGATATTAATCACGCACAACGCCATACTACTAGTAATCATCCATCAAATTGTGTCTTGAACCCTTAATGAATATTGCTTTGTAGTGAATATTACAAAATATAAAATTGTATATATGATGTGTTTCATTTAATTACATATATGTCGTTATAAAAGTCTCTTAGAGACACATTAAATTCTTTTCTATACTTAAATTGCTAATTATAGTCTTGAATACAAAAAATTTCATATTTGAGTATATTTTGTGTTAAAAACATTCTACCTTTTTAAAACACATGAAAAAAATGTGTTATATAATTAAATTTTACGTACAAGAAAAAACAACTATCTGTTTGCAATTTAGAATTTAAGACCTTAAAGTAAAATTCCGAAATATATATAAAAAAATTAATGATGGTTTTAGCTAAGGGCTTGATATAAATAGGTTGCTGTATCTTCCATAAAATGCAAAAGTTGCATATATTATATCTTGCTCTGCAAATTTTTCAGCAATTTGAAGTGTCTTAAAATTAAAAGCGAAACATTTATTTAAATGCTAAAAATTCGCAGCTCGAGTAAAATTTTAAAATGTTGCATGAATCTTGAATTTGATAATTTGTGCACTTACCTTTAATTTTTGATCAATAAAGAAGTTGTAAAAATATTGTTCTATTTCATTCTCTTAAATATTTATTTTCATAACTGATAAATATTTCTGTACAGCTTGTTGAAATTCTTTAAAAAAATTTTCTTTTACCATTTTTTTTAAATTAAATTTTTTTTATTTTAAATAATGTTTGTATATTAAGTGAATTTTAGAAAAATAAACATTGGATTATAAAAATTAAAGAAAAGGGATAAAAAAAGTGTAATTTTGATGAATTAAAAAACCATTTAAATATTTAAATTTTCCAAAATGTTTGATTTTCATTAATTGTTTTATTTTAGAAGATTTGCATCAGATAGTTATAGAAATATTCTTAAATAAATATACTACATTTCGAAGAATATGAGTACTATTTGTCATTTAATAAAGCATTATATTTCATCAATTAAGAATTATTCATTTTTTAAAAATTTTCATTATACTCTATTGCTATTGAAAACATAAAATTTTGTGTATCATGTAATATTTTGCATTTATAGGTGTTCGACATCAACCAAATACCCAATAAAAGTGACAAAATTGATTCTAACCAGTTTTCAAAGGATATTTAGGTGGATTTATAAATATGTGGAATATATACATATATATATATATATATATATATGTGTGCGTGTGTGTGTGTGTGTGTGTGTATACATATGTATATTTATGCATATGTATACACATACAATTATTATTTCCAAAAACGTTTCGCTCAGTATTATAAGCAGAAAGGGAAAATGTTGACTTGTTGCAAAGTTGGTTAAAGCCCATTTTCATATAAATTATTAAAAGCTGTCCTATGTCAGCATTACATATAAGAATTATGAATTTATACTTTTAAGTTTCCAATATCTATTTCCTGCTTTTATCTTTAGTATCCATCTAGTGTCTGGTAGTGAACATTAAAATTATATACATGTGTGTATTTAGTGGTCATTGTGTGCTTATTCGCTTATTTCATTTCAAAACGATGTAAGTAATATAATTATTTTATGTATTTTTAGCGTATTGTTAGAGATGACCCTCTAATATCCTAAATTTTAATTTTGATGACTGTTGCGTTTGTTTTACATGAGACTTGTATTCGCGCATCAATTTCACTTAGGTACTGCTGTTAGAGAAAAAGATAACGTGGACATCTTTTTAACATTTTAATAATATTCTTATTAAAATGTTATAAAATTTATGACATTTTAATAAAAATATTATATTTTTGAGTTTTTTTTTCCTCTTTCTTTAATTTTTAACAAGTTCTGAGACAGTATTCGATTTGAATTTATATGAAAAAAAACTAAGCTTCTGATTTTTTATTTACATTTGTTAAAAACAATGAATGTTGTTGCTTGTTCTTAAACACAAAAGTACATCATTTATACCGTAAAAAAGGCGAATAACTCGCACTTCGGACACAAAAATAAGCTCGAAATTTACCGATGCGCGTTATAGGCCTTATATAAAAAGAAGAGCTTTAAAAATAATAGAAAAGATGAGTATAAAAAAATTAGACTTTTAAATAAATCAAAATACGGTTTATTTAAAAGAAAAACATAAGAATATTGTGAATAAACATTTCAGGTTTTTTCGCGAAAACGCGTTTGCGCGTTATATACACAGTGCGAATATACTTAAAAATAAAAAATTGCAGCTTGAAAGCATTGGCGTGCGTTTTACTTCGGTGCACGTTATATACAGCAGATTTTACGGTGATTTTCCTTTGCAGCTTGTTATTTATGAAAATGATTACATTTTATCTCATTAATTTATTTATTGTAACTGAATTCATCTTTATATATATTGCGTATTTATTCTTTTAAATTCCCTACATTTTACTCTAATTCAAAGTTTCAAATATAATGATAAAGCAATTTATACGTATTAAAGACAAAATGAGCAATAAATGATTTCACCGGTTCGGTAAGTGAAACATCCAATCAGGACACAACAATATTCCATTTAAAAAAGTAAGATGTATGCATATTATATAGTACTAAGCTTACATAAAGCATTACCAACGCGAAGTTTGATGTACGTAAGTTAATCATAACTTTAGTTTAGTAAAGTAGCAATATCTAATTTTAAGTCAGCAGTTAAGTTATTTGCGCTTCTCGCGGCGTAATGCATTCAGTAAACAAATAATTCTAATTTGGAAAATTTCAAGAAGTGCCGCGCCTATTTATTAAGTTATTAGCTTTCAAAGAATTAACTGAGGTAAAAGGTAAATGTTTGAAGGTGGAGGGGGGGGGTGATTATTCATTTTGCTTTTCCGTGAACTCAGCAAAATAGATTACTAAATGTAGTTGTATAAATTTAGGCTTTGCGTAATTCATGTACATATATCAACATAATTACCGAGTTTTGCATTCATTTTAAAATACTTTTCTTTAAATCTGATTTGCTTAACTCGTTTATAATGTTTATTTCCAAATTTGAATATTCGAATTTTGAACGTGGAGCATGAAATATTTAATTAAACATAACATAAATAAAATAAACATCATTACTACATTGCAGGCAATTATTTAAAACGGAATTGTTTTTTATGGGTTTTCTAATATGATAAATTTACCTTTGAACTCAGAGGATGTTGAATATTTAAAAAAAATATAAAGGTAGCTTTGATGTAGGTAAAATATATTTGTAAGTGATAATTAATTTGTTGTTAACATAATTATTTACAGTATTCTACCTGTTAAAATAATTGTCAAAAGTACTTATTTTGATGTACATTGAATGATCCAAATTAAGAGATATTAAATTACATATCTTGAACAAAATTAATTTCCGTAAACTTTTGAATGTTATATAAAATTCACGTAGACTTTTATAACCTTTTTTTTTATAAAGACTGAGCTGAAATTAGTTCATTGAAACTAGAGTGATCATAAGGAATAAAATAACATCTTAGATGATGTGTTTAGCTCATGTTCATAATATTATAAGAGAGTAAAAATACATGCACATATACCAAGGACTCAACAAAGAATGAAATACAAATTTAATATTTTTTTGATTCAAAGTAAAATTAAAAAAGAACATCTGAAGGGAATTTTGCAAAATCTATTAAAGCTAAGGAAAATTACTGCTGTAACGCACGGTATAGTTCCAAGACCGAAATGTAGGTGCCGCCATTACAGTATTGTCTTGGACCGGAAGTGTGACTGTACGAAACACCGTAGTATCGTCAGAGAGAGTTTGGATCTGGACAAGCGTGCGTTCCCTATTGTAAACTTTATGTAAACTTTACTTATTTTCACTTATTTTCTCTAAAATGTTTGTTTTGTAATTGTCTAAGTGTCTGTTCTTTGTAACTGTGCTATCTTATATCATTAAATATATTAATTTACCCCGAGATTCTATTAATTACTTTTGGTTACCCCAAGTAATGACGTAAGTGGCAGTTACACTGCGTTTTTTCTGAGACTGCTGCTGTGATTTTAATACTGAATGAAGTGATATAAGAAAATGTAATCCTCCAGTGACATAGAAGTTTGAGTTTCAGCAAGTACCTATTCCTTATAAGTGTCGTCTTCCATGCAGTTATAAATGAATGGGCTGAGATACTTCCTAACCACAATGAAGAAGCAAATCTAAGAGAGCGAAAAAAAGTACCTGTGTATCGTATAAATCAAGAATTGTTGGGTAACATACTTGCAACCACCTATTATCCGAATATTGTCAAACATTTCGATTTATGTTCAGTTTGGACTTACAGTGGGTTCCAAGTCCTATTGGTATCCCCGGTAAAGAAAGAGCCGACCAAAAAGCCAAGTCGTCTCAACCTGAAGGCCCCTGACCCTCGAAGAACAAATAACATTATATCCGCATACATTGACATATGTACTATCATGACCCAAAGATTCGAGAGCCTTGGAAAGTCATAGGAAATCCTGGCCTATATGGGCGTTTCCGCCAACCACCGGACGTAACTTTTTAGGAGTATACCTCTCTGGCTTTACCTGGCTGCTGATGAGGCCTGCCCGCTCTGCGGACATGCTAGGTTATTTTATGACCATCTGCTCCAATGCACTGGACTCGTCGTCAAATGATCAAGATGTCAAGCATGGGCGTTGTATAAATAAATAAATAATATTTCTATAGAAATTACGTGCTAAGTATGCATATATTGGTGGACCACACACATGCTGTTTCTGAGATTCATAGCTGCATAAATCATAAGGAACACGCATCACAGAAATTCATAAATAAAATATTAGTATGCGATGTGTCATCATGAAGCTCAATGTAACAATTAAAAGTTGAATATGCTATAAACAATAACATCCAAGAACTATTGAGACAAGTATTTCCATTATTTCAGAAAATGGAGGAGTATGCGTATTGTTTGCAAATTGGTGTTTAGCCGCAAGGCTTTATTGAAAGGTATCAAACCTTTTAATAGGGTTTGAAACCAGGAATGTGATGCCCTGACAAAAGACATTGCACATTTTAACTGTCTAAAAATACAAAACAAAAACTGCTCAATTTCACTATGTGAAACTGCTGTCGGGCTGTCACATATAATCAACAGCAAAGAATAAATGAACATGAAGCAGCGAAACCATCAGAAGTATAGCAATCAATTTTCACAGCCTCACCTGCCATTTCAAATATATTCATCTGGGTACTGGCTCATAAAATTGCAATATGAAAAACATATCGGAACTTGTCATGAATATTTTGGGATCTATACGCACTACTATTCATGCAAGATCAGTTTAAGTATATACTCAAATGAACACATAAACACACTGTCTCTCTCTTTTAGGAAGGTTGACTGTCATTTAACAAGACAATATTCGTCCATCTTTCGATCCAACTCCGATTTTGTGAAAAGTATTGCAAACACCTTACTATCAATGTCAATTTTTGGTATTTCCACTTTTTGTTCATAATAAAACCCAATTCACGAGTTTCTTAAAATTCTGCTTGGAGATGAAAAAGGATTCCCGAATGTTAAATAAGTGTATCAAAATACCTGACGACAAAAAAAAAATATGTGGTCAATATTTCTTGAAGCTTTTACATGAAGTGATAGATGTTTTCCCTCTACTGCAAAAATGTAATAAGATTATTTGAGATGGATTATTCATGTCGAATTTTTAAGTTACACAAAGATTATTGGAAATTGAGCTTCTTATTTCGAACAATTGTAAAATGACGTGAACACCTGGATTGAGGCTTCATTTTTCAAAAATACTCACTTCGCAAAAGTAAGGAATTAGAACTTGACAGCTTTAATTTGCACCAGCATTTAGAAAAGTTGAGTGCTTTGTTTGTAACTATAAAATGATAAAAAAATAATATTCTCAGAATTTTGGAGCTCTAATTGTACAAAACGAAAATACATCTTGCTGGCAATAAATGCTAAGAATAGGACATATAAAAAGCACGTTGGTTGTAATTCCTCCAGCCTATGACGCAAATAATACAAAGTAAAGATCATGCTTTCGACTAAAAACTAGCCGCGTCGTTATTCAGTAGTTTACCGCGTCAATCATTTGAATTGGCTGCTGGCTCAAATTACAAGTTCGTATGTTTGATTAGTTATGTTTAAAAGCTGATTTATGTATTATGTGCTCATCTGGCAAACAAATTTCTGAAGATTCATTAGTTCTGCTCTACTCGTGTTTGTAATGTGAAATGTATGAAGTTTGTGTGTTGTGCAAATGCATAAAGGTTGGTATATCTGTTAGGTATAGGGAGATGGGATTCATCGAAGCTCGACGCTAAGTTTCTTAATCATGTAGAATTTTTTAAATAATGAATATTAGGGGATGCTTCGAATTCACGGTATTTGTGGGAATAAAGCATAGATAGCAATATGGCGGTTTCGCGAACATTTTTCTGAAGTTTGTGTCCTTTTCGGAAGATCATTCCAATGTATACGATTTCATTGTATACAGGTAATCATATGACCCACCGACATCGATTGAGATTAGTTAAAATTACTGGATAAGTCCAACCGTTCTACGTTTGAATGGTTCTACAAAATTGTATTTGATTTTTTCTACATATTTAATTTCTTTCGAAATAGTAACGTAAACTATTCCTTGTAGGAGGTGTTGTAATCAATTTTACCTTGTAATGCATAGTCACTTTATTACAGCTAGACACCATTACACTTAAATCAATATATAGATATTGCTTTTCTAAAGTTAATTATATATATATTATAACTGAATTGCGTGTTTATTTTGGAGAATAATATAATTTCTAAAGGCAGTGTCATTCAGAATATTTTCATGACATTTATTCCTATTTTAATTAAATTCACTTTCTAACATTTCAAAAACGTGACATTAAATATATCTCTTTAAAAACATAAAATGCTTCATAGAAAAAAATAAGATAGGTACGAAATAAATCAAAAAAATTAAAATACTACAAGACAATGGTGAATTATGACATGCAAAAGCGGACTGATGTAGAATACAAATGCAAATTTTGGCTTCTCTACTATTACCGAACTCCCTTTACTGACATTTTCGGTGGACGATGTCCAGTTTGATGGCAAAATATTAATAGCATAATGATTTCATCACAGTTTAGCAAACTATAGCGCTATCATTTACATCCCATTAAACAGGGACCTTAATTTTATTATAGTAGAAGTATGCTTACACTGTGGCATTTAACAACATCGAACACTTGAATTAAACTAACTTTGCAAAATTCACTTTATATTTATATTGAAAATTATTTTGAGTAAAATACTTTATAGTTTTGTATGCTAAACATCCATCATTCCCTTCCTGTTCATTTTGTTATTACATTTGACCTTTACAACCGAGTTATCGAAAAATATTGTTTTTTGAATGTAAATTATAGGTGTATAAGTGCGTTGGTACAAAATCCATTTTTATTATTCTTAATTTTATGTATTAATTTAACACTATTAATAGTCATGGTTTCCAAAGTTATCTAAAGATTTTCTTGCCAAATAATTCAAATAAAAAATCAATTCAAAGAGAGATGCATGTCCCAGCTTTTTAACTTTATTTCTTATTGTTTAAAATACAAATTTAAGAATATTGAAGAAAGGCACATTGTGCAAATTAATCTTGGCATTAAGTTTCTAACCAAGTAAAGGCAAACTGATTTTTAAGAACATGAATTGTGTCTCCTGATGGTGGTCAAATTAAGTATGATCGATTTATATTCTTCACATTTCTTTTCACAAATACTTAAAATAAAATAATATTTATCTACGTTAGTGTTCTTTTTCTTTTTTCCTTTTAAGTTATAGAAACGAATTGATTATTTAGTAAAGTGCTTAAAAGGCTTAACACTTAAGGCTACTAGACAATTTTACAAAAAAAAAGTGGATGAAATTTTTGTTTGCATTTTAGTGGTTTTCTTGATCGATTTCAGAATTGTATTGTGCATTGCTGTTTTTTTATTTTAAATGTTCGGGCTGTTATGGAGCTAATTGTCATTTATATGACAAAGTAATGTAAATTAGTATTCAAAAGTTAGGTAGCAAATAGAAAAATCACAATAAACAGTTTAAAATTTCAAGGCATTATTGAAGGTTGGTAGCCAACTGTCTTGTCTATGAGGGAGCCATTTCTTTTCACAAATACTTAAAATAAAATAATATTTATCTACGTTAGTGTTCTTTTCTTTTTTCCTTTTAAGTTATAGAAACGAATTGATTATTTAGTAAAGTGCTTAAAAGGCTTAACACTTAAGGCTACAAGGCAATTTTACAAAAAAAAAAAAGTGGATGAAATTTTTTGTTTGCATTTTAGTGGTTTTCTTGATCGATTTCAGAATTGTATTGTGCATTGCTGTTTTTTTTTAATGTTCGGACTGTTATGGAGCTAATTGTCATTTATATGACAAAGTAATGTAAATTAGTATTCAAAAGTTAGGTAGCAAATAGAAAAATCACAATAAACAGTCTAAAATTTCAAGGCATTATTGAAGGTTGGTAGCCAACTGTCTATGAGGGAGCCATTGTTAAAAAAATTGTGACGTATTAAACAATTTGAAATTGAGCTAAACGTAGAAAAGAGTTCGAAAGGATATTTTGCAGTAGAATTTCTGTTTTGAACAAAACCTCTACAAGAAGGTGGTCAACGCCAGTCTGTCGTTGTAAGATGACTGTATATTCACCGTTCCGTTATGTGCCAATTATACAACCAGTTTCATTCTTCAGTTTCTTGATAAACCAAAGTTGAGTCAAGAGCTGCAATTTTTTTAGATAACCGATACTTCCTACCTAGTGCAAGACTCAACTGAACGGAACTTTATCTCACTATAGACCTGCGCTTATTTATGTTAACCTTTTCACGACGATGCACTGATCAAGGTAAAACATTTTAGATAAGGGTGTGTCACATATGCATCCACCTGAAATGCTACCGGTAACCCAGTATTTGTGACCCAATATTAAATCATAACTTCCATCGCGCCCCCTCCTAAAAATAACAATGTATTGAATTCAATACTACCATACTTTGACGTTAAAGCTACAATACGACTTTAAACTCTTAAGTGCTCCAGGCATATATAAATGTCTTGTTCACTCAAAGCGTTCACTGCCTTGGACGTATATATACGACTTTCCGAAGTACGATCTTTTCTGTGCACAGCTAAACATAAAATTATTTCGAAGGCTTTGGAATGCAATAAAAGGACCTTGACAGTGTTTGCGAAGGATTGACTTATTTCAGAGGATTTGCTTATTTATCCCCCCCCCCCAATACATCACATAAGCTTGCCTACGTAGAAAATGGTAACATTGGGGAGCAAATCGCATAACTTTTTATATGCAGTTAAGGGATTAATTATAACCGTACAAATTATCAAGATAAGTGTTAATTTCTGTATGTAATTTAAAATATGGCAAGCCCTTGGAGTCACACTGGTAATTATTAAACATGTTCTAATAGTATTGTTAAATTAATTATGAAATACTTTGCGTGCAGTACTGATGTATTTATAAGTGTATTATATCAGAGTAAATGTGTATTGCACTTTTTATTACGTCAGAATTTCTGTTTTGTTTACTTTCAGTAAATCAATAATTGTTTTAAAGAATCTTTTTGTTTACGACTTTAAAGTGTACTCACGCCCCCTCGTAGAGTTATCACGACCCCTAGGGAGGCGCACCCCACAGTTTGAGAAACGCTGCGGTAACCGGATGATGTATCGGTGAATCACATTTCGTACTTGACCCCCCCCCCCCTCAGAAAATGCACTTAACTGCCTATCGCCCGTATTAAGTAATACTCAACTTACCTCATTAAATCTAAAAGTAAATAGTAGTTACTTCAGCCTCATTAAATCTAAAAGTAAACAATCGCGATTTTGTTAATTTTTCTTAAAGATTTTAATCTGATAAGACACAAAACTAACTTTCTTCAAAATTATTGACCGAAAAAATAACAATTCCAAACGGGATTTTTAAAGAAAAAATGGAAAATATTCTGATCATATTATGACCGCAAACAAAATGCGCGTAATCATTCATTACTTAAACGAAAAGGTCAAGCTAACAAATATCAAGATATATTTACAGCCAAATTATATCTTCTCATTAGATAGCTGCCTTAATAAATGCAGCTCTATGTAATAAAATAATTTTTTCTAATTTTTCTAAAAATTAAACTTTTATGGATTGTTGTTTATATCAATAATAATTATCGTTCCACAATTATTTTTTAAAAAAACAGTCTTTTTTTTTCAGTAGAACATTTACAAAAACAAACATAGAAGCAGCAAATCCGACGAGATGGCAAAGTTCTTCCCTCTAAATTAGGGGTGTCAAACTCATTTTTGCGGCCAGGTCAATATATTGACACACAATAATGTATAACAAAATATCAAAATTTCACCCTAAATTGGAAAGATAGTAGCAGAGAAGAGATGCAAAGCATCAGGATGTACATCTTATTTTTTTGTTCTCCTTTACATATGTTTATTATAATATATTATTCAACAAAGACCAACGTTTCTAAGAATTTTGATTTTCTTTGCGGCCCCTCCACCCTAATTTAGACATTGTTTATTTGGTCCAAGTCAGCATTTGAGCTCGACACCCTTGCTCTAAATCATTCTTTAACAGTTGTTATTACGTTAAGCGTGATGCGGAAGAATCGTTTAGGTAATAATTCTCGCTTTTACTTAAGTTATATTTCCTCTTTAACAAACAGATGTCCATGCCGAGTGATTAAGATCAGAAACTAAAAAGGCACTTTGACTTGAGTCTTCTCAATCAAGAGTCTGCTTTCAAGGGATTCGTTTCTTCTCAAATATATTTTTACAAAGTATTTAGGGGACAGATTACATTTGACTGACAGAAATGTTATTTTTTTTAAAGTTATTTAAAATTAAAATAAATTGTGCTTCACAAGTAGATGAGATTAAAATGCGTTTCTTTGTAATAAATATTCCAAAATTGTTTTCAATAAGTGTAGAAAAGTATATGTTTCTGAGTGAATATGTCTTGTCTCTCTGGTTTTTATTTCTTTCAGTCACATATTACCTTAGAGAAAAATGTTTTAAATGTTGTATGTTAATAAAACTCTCGAATATAATTTAAAAAAAAACAATAATAGTGTTGCCCTGACATGTACATATTAAAATTTGAATATTTTGAGAAAATGTTATCAACTCACCATTGAGTGTTCATATAAAACATGATACTTTAATAAATGCCGAAGATTTGAGGCAATAGTCAGGACTACCGAATGGTAAAAGAATTGATAAAATGAAAAAAAGAAACATTTTATTTCATTTAAGGTATGGCTGCTACCTTTATCATTTCATCAAAGAGCATCACATATTTTCGGAGAACACTTATTGTCAATTGGTACGTTTTTATGAAAAATGTCTCTTCCCCCTTAACCCTTGATCTTTTTCCCAAAGAGATAAGGGCGACACCTGAGTGGAAAACACATTCTTATTATTCCCCCTTTATATAAACCTTCCTCCCTAATTTTCAATATCTATATTTATTTAACTTGCTACAACCCTGTGGTTCCACATGGTAGATAATTGCTGTTTTAGAATTCAAATATCATTTGAACTTTCTGACTTTCTTCAATTTCACCTTGCAATTTTAATTTTACATTTATGTTCCAAATACTCAAAAGCTCAACATGAGAGAATCTACCCTATGAAAATCACTTGTTTAATATAAAACATTATTAGTGCAGGCATACCTCTGCTTACATTTCTAAATCAATTTTTGACTGAAGTTTATTTATTTTTTTATCTTAGCCATTTTGTGCAGGAAAAAAAATCGAGCAGCCAGAAAGAAAAATTTCAATAAGGCAAGGAACGAAGAAGGAATATGCTATAAAAGTGGGGAATTTTAAATATCTGACATTAAGTATTATTTGTAAAATAAAAATTAAACTTCAAATGCCTTTTGTGAAGATTGTTATTTTTCCATCAAAGTTATGTTACAAAAAACCTAATACCTGAAAAATTTATTATGTATTTCTTTCATATTTTGTACACATACTATTCAAAGTATGCTAAAGAACTTAATGAACTAAGATTCTAGATATAACATTAATATTTTTTTTTCATTTTTAACAGTATATTGTTACCACAACACCAGTATTTTATAAAATTTTCTATAAGAAAATGTGCAATGAGTAATAATTTTTTAGAAATTGTATTTTTATGTTTTAGATTTTAGTTCATTCTCTTCATAACTATTGTAAATATGATGATCAAAAAATTAAAATATAGAGCTTTAAATGGTAGGGCTTTTAGGTATGGCTCCATGTAGAATGTTTTGAATTACGGTATAATTTTTACCAAATTTTACCTATAATACATCATTTTAATAAACTCAAATTGTCTTACAATTTCTTGATAGATATTTTTCGTTAGTTTAAGTCATACATCAACAAAAAATTGTAAAATTACTAATCGCATGGCATTTTAGGAAACTTGTCTCCGTACGTAGATACCAAAAAATTATATTCCATTCGAGTGTATATATATAAACAGTAGAACGTTGTTTATCCGAATCAATCGGGACTGGACACAGTTCGGATACGCGATTGTTCGGATAACCGAAAACCGAATGTGATCCGTGCAGTATATTAAACCAGACACTTTGCGAATATTGAAAATCATCCCACACGGGAAACGTGCTTGAAGAAAAAGCAAAATAGGTGCATTTTTTCCTTTATTGTGGAAAATAATCACTTATTTTTTGCTGTACTATTGTACACCATCGTATTTTCTCTGCAAGGTCTCTGATTCTCTTCAGCAGCAGTAGTTGAGTAGGACAGCACTCTGATTTTTGTTCGTACCACTCCATAGCTGCCTTTAACGCAGAAACACGTCTGGATTTGATGGACCCTTGCTATTTTTGTTGTTGTTGTTGTCCTCGCTTTCATCCGTTTCATCGTCGACAGAGTCGGATTCTTTTTGCACGAAAGTCACAATCTCGTCATTATTTAGCATTTGAAACCCAGTCTTCTGCATCGCATGCCATCGAGGTTTCAACAAAACTCAACGAAAGAGCACGTATACACTCCCTCACTTGGAACCAAACTGATATAATATCCCGCGCAGATGTTTACCAAATCACACAACTGAAATTTCCCAAATATCCCTCACCTTGGGTTTTCCCGTCACTTTTGGCCTCACACGAAACAATTATAGAGCATTGCACTGTTCTAAAACGTATCCGGACTTTGGTTCGGATATTTGACGCTCTGGATAATAAACGTTCGGATAAACGACTTTCTACTGTATATATATATACAGTAGAACGTCGTTTAGGTAACTAATACGAACGTCGTTAGTTTTACTGGTAACTAATCTTGAAAAACTAATATATATATATATGTCTATATATATTAGTTTACCAAGATTAGTAACTAGTTTAAGTAGTTTAATCAAACTAGTTTAACCCCACTTATCGGTCCTAAGTCCGAGGTTGCACTTGGATATTTTATAAATTTTATCTTATACAATTTTAATTTCGTTTGAAAATGTTGGATCTTCATTATTTTTATTCGCCATTGATAATTTGAAATTGGATGTCGTACTCTAGATTCGTGTGATTTCGAGTATTTGCTTGATTATAGTTGTGTGATTTATTTTATATATATTTAAATAAATATATATATATACAGTAGATCTCCACATTCTCCCAGCTAGTAAATTAAAATGAAGATAGTGATAGGGATGTTATAATCACGTGATAAAATGAAGGGAAATAGTAGTTATTTTTAGAAATAGCATTGGTGGTTTTAGGAAAAAGTTGGTGCAAGACAGTCGTTGAGTAAGACACGTGTATGCCTTTAAGGTACCTTTTTTTTCTGGGGACCACGAATAAATATGTCAAAACTGAGGTTTCAACGTTTTTAACTTGAAAAACGAATTAAAGCTGCATTTGTAATTAGGATTTGAAGGGAAAAAAACATCAATATATAAAATTAGAATTTAAATTAAGTGAGATTGGTGTGTGTATATATCTATGGTATGGTTAACTGGTTAAACCACTCCTTTATATCAGTTGCTTTCAAATATAGGAGCTATTGTAAGTCATCAATGTTTAAAATCAACCGCATCAACCGCATTTTTAAATTTCTATGTGTGTTAAGTTCATTTATCTTGTTATTCAAAGAATTTCTTTCTTTCTAGTAGAGAATCATATAACTATATAGATAGTCCTTAGTTTCCTTAGAAAATTTATTGAATGAATTATTTCTCTTTTCCACAATATTTTTCGGTCAAAAAGACTGAATTGCAATGAAACATGAAATTTTTAATTTCATGATTTACCTAGACAAAAATAATTCAACATACTAATTAATTTAATTTAATAGACAATTTATCGGCATGCTGCCTAATGGAACGCCGATAAATTGCTGATGTATATTATTATAAAATATGCTTATCTGTTACGCACCATCTTGTGAAGGGAAAATGCAACAAGACGAATAAAAAACAGATCTGTTGTACGTGACCTTGAAAGACTACTTTGGAAGGTCACAAACCACACAAAAGAGTCATTAGGGAATTGATCATTGGTAATTTTAAGGGGTGGAAACGTTAATTGAAAAGTGGTCCACCAGTCTTACCGACGCCACTTACATAAGTTCAAGGTTAAATGTTTCTTTCCTTAAGTAATCTGATAAAAGACTTAAATGTCAGAATGATGTTTTAACTTCTTAATGAAAAAGTAGCAGTCTTCCGATTTCTATTTTGAACCTCAAGTACTTGCTGAAATGAACACGAATTCTGTAGTTCAGATGTCCCTCGTACAAGAAAACCTTTCCATAAACTTATTAGAAATTCCATTAGGAAGTTCATCATTCAGAAGATTTAAAAAAAAAAAAGAATTTTATCCAGTTAGCAGAAAAAGTAAATGACATCCGAGTTGTTCAGAATCAATGAAAAGATTTCGAACAGAAGATTTTCCATTCCCACCCTCCCAACGAAATGCATAGAAATGTACTCCATTACCCAGGATTTGGAATGATAACAAAAAATATAAGTGGCATTGTGGGAGGAAAAAACTGAAAATCCAGGATCCAGGAACCCCCTTTTTTTCCTTTTTCGTGCCCGAGCGCTTTTTGAGGTTTTTCAGTTTGACTTTGGTGTCATGGTGCCATCCATCACCAAACCACAACCCGCGTCATAAGGTACCCTTCACTTATCCCTTTTATCATCTTGACAGGACTTTAATTTCTCGTTTTAGATCGAGGATATTTTTTATCGACCTCGCTTTCGCATCCAGATAGAATCTTTAGGTAAAAACCACTTTTCCCCCCATCCTTTTCTTACCTCGGGCCAAAAAAATTTACGGAAAAAAAATCGTGGCGGAGAAGATTGAGGAAAAATTGTTCGATTTCTATTGAATAGTTCGACCCCCGTAAACACTCTTCGACATCGCAGCGTTTTGTTCTTAACGCGAGGACTCTGTGTGTGTGTTATATATATATATATATATTCATATATATATATATATATATATATTCAACTTCAATAAAGCTGAGGTGACGAAAAATAGGGCACTGATATGAGAGAGCAAACGATACATTCCAAGATGGTTGAGATTTATTTTTTCTATAGTCTTGCAAATCTCCTTATTATCATTTTTTGTGTTTCTAGAGTGCAGTGAACACGGATCAAATGTAAATTTTTCGTCATTTGAAAAATTTAGCCGAAAATATAATATCTATTTATAAATGATTGATATATATTTTTACTTTGAAACATTTATGATTTTTTTAAAGCCTCTTTTAGTTTAAACGAAGTTTTTATGTGTTTCTTTGGAATATATTAATATATATAATAGAGATAACAATACTTTTAAACTACCGTGTTTATTCGAATCTAAACTTCATTCTTTTCCACTATTAATGTTAATAAAAATTGGGTGATGGTTAGAAGTGAAGGTTGAAAAATTCGTTGGATGGGGGAATTGAACATGATACTTAAAGCCATTTAAGGTTCATATACGCATTGAAAAGTTTTTAATATTGATACTAAAGTAAATTTATTCACTTCTTATTAGTTCTAAATTTAATATATATATTCTTTTAAATTTCGGAAACATCAGAAATCAACAAGCCAATTTACGCTATTTTTTTCACACAAAACTTGTTGAGAATTTACTGTGCAACTTAGCATCGATGGGGCATGGGTTCGAATATATATTGTTATACGCAAAATTTCTTGTAGATCAGAGAAAACTGATTGATTAAATTAATTATTGGGAGGGGGGGGGGTTAAAAATAATATGACATTAAATATTTTTGGAAATTTATGGAATATACTCAAGACATTTCAGGAGTATCCATTTACTTTGATATTTGTTTATATAATTTATTTCATCTCTAAGAAACTGAGCTGAATAAATTTCACAAATGAAATATTAAAATAGAAAATTTCTCTATGAATACGTTAAAAAAACATTTTAGAATAAAATTCTATTATTATTTTTAACTGTTTTTTTATTTATATATTTATTTATATGTTTGTACTTAGTACCTATACAATTCTTGTTATAATGTATTTGTTATAAATTATTTTCTGTCATATTTACCAACTCTTCATCGATTGTTTATTTATCTTTTGCGAGATGGTAACGTACTGTTTGTTTTGAAAATTGTTTGTGTTGTAAGAATCTCTCTGCGGAATGCGGGAGTTTTTGTTGACACTTGTTTTAACGTTTTCCCTACAGTATAAATTCTATTTTTAAGTCAAGTGTTTTATAGTACAGTGTCGACTAAACCTAAAATTACAATAA
Source organism: Trichonephila clavata (assembly GCA_019973975.1). Lineage (NCBI taxonomy): Eukaryota > Metazoa > Arthropoda > Arachnida > Araneae > Nephilidae > Trichonephila > Trichonephila clavata. The sequence continues at coordinate 74,960 of BMAO01029282.1, forward strand.
GATAAAAGTATTCTAATTCATAAAGACTGTCATCATTTAATAAAGATGCATAATAATAAGAATTATTTTATATGAAGAACTTTTACATTTACAATACTATATTCTAATTGTATTTATTTCCAAAAATACATTAGCATTAATATTATTTATAAAGACGTTGAAAAACTATTCTTGGGAAAAATGCTTTGTGACTCAACTAACGTAAAGAAAGGTAATGACGTTTAGCTATTTGATGTTTTTGCTAAAATAATGTCAATGAGTTTTTAATGTTTTTATTGCGTGATCTTTTTACTGTGTTTTGCTAATGTTAAAAAGAATAACGTTTTCGGATAAAATATTCATTCGTTTTTATAAAATGAATTACCATGAAATATAAAATTGGTCAACAATGTATCTTGTATACACAATTTGAAAAAGCGCATTGATGTGTTTTCTATAATATTTGATTTAATATGTATATCTAAGAATTTATATACTACATACACATAAATTAAAAAAACAAACAGATTACGTGTTTTAAGTTATCTTGCACTAAATCTCGTGTGTGTTATATATTAAGAAACATAATTTCTTACCATACTATATATATATATAAGCTATGAAATTCAGTTGTCTATTGCTACAATACAATGGTAGATAGCTATTTTTTTAAAAAAATCGTGAAGCTCCATGTTACCAAATATTTTTTAATGACTTTTGTGCCTTTTGATTTGGCCCCTTTTCCATGAGAATTGTTACTGAATTATTACAAAATACTTCTTTTAAAGTTAAAATTAAAGAAGTGTGTGGCAACACAGTACGGCTATATATATGAACCACAATTTAACGATTTATTAAAATTTCCTTGTTGGATATAATTTTTTTAATGTTTTTACGTTCCATTTTAATCTTTCTCATTCAAACAAAAATATTATTATTGATTTTTAAATCATACAATGATTATTTTTACATTTTAAATGTAGCTTTTTATAAAGTATTTAGAAAATTAAAAAAAAACAAATCTAAATATAAAAACCCCAAAAACTTGCTTATTTTTTGAAAACTAGATATACATTAGGGTGGATTATGTTTATATGGAGAAAAACAATTATAATCAATCGGAACCTATCTATGTGGAGTACATATCCTACGGTGTGGTGAGTAAGAGAGAAATAATTTAAAAAATAATAATTTCAAAATTTAATATATTACCACAAATAGGTTGAATTTCCTAAAAAAATTTTAAAGAATTAATTATGATTAGATGAGTTTAGACATTATTTCTCAAAATAATTAGTTTTCTACAATAGAACTCATCATAAGTGATGATTACTGATTGGTAAATACTGAGTAGTGAGCAGTCCAGAATATAGCATGGCAACATTTCATATAACTCAACTCTCTTTTTCTGCACCTTCGATATCCGCAGTCCGATCCAAGCAGTTTTCCGTCTTCCGCTTTATCGTGTACATTAATTTCAACTGTAGGTTTTTATTACTTTTGAAATTTAATACTAAAAAAGCTATTAAATGTACCTGATGATTTTTTTTAGTTTATTTAGCCGGTGTCCTCTGATCAATTAAAAAAAAATACTGAAATGCTGTTTCACTTTGACAAAAATTACGTTGACTTTTTACCATACAAAATATTAAATTCCTAAACTTTATTAGCCTTGTGTAGTAATTAAAATAACCAATTGTTATTTTGCTTTTCCCTTTGTCTACATACTATCGAACATCTTTTCCGAATTGTAGATTTACGCTTTACGATGCAGTAAAATTTTCCTGGATTTTTCTGACAGTAATCTAATAAAAATGCATATAAAAAAACCTATTAAATTATCAGAACTTCAGGCAAAATTATTACACGCTTGAAATAATTTTCCTTGCCTTTTTCTCTAGTCTTAATATTTCTTCAGAATTTTCTTCACCAGTCAATATTATATGTTTCCTTTAATACAATGCTTCTCAAACTTTCAATATTAGAGACCCAATATTCAATCGTAACCGGCTGAATGGCATGGTTGGTTTGTCGCTGGCCTTCTGCACCCAAGGTTGCGAGTTCGACCCCGGCCGAAGTCGGTGGATTTTTGTGATGTAGAAAATCGACAGCGGCCATGTCGTATTATTATACGGCATGTAAAAGATCCCTAGAGTGTCGGTTTGGCTTGGGTACTCTCGGCAAAATTTAAATCCTGGTACAAGTTCGCATCGTCAGAGCTCAGGTGCCTCCCTCTGTGGAGGAAACTGGCGTCAAAATTACCTGCGGCGATTGGTATCCGCCTATACTGCGCTGCACTAAAGAGTGATACTAGCTCTGGGGGATGTACTGGATCTGCAATGGTAGAAATTCCAATCCACAGCCCAATGGATACAAAAAATATTCAATTGTAATTTTCATCGCACCCCCCCCCCTCCATACAATAAAAATTTATTGAACTCAATAATATTATACTTTTACGCTAAAGCTAAAATATGACTTGTACTTCTAAGTGCCACCGGCGTATACAAACGTCTCACGCTCAGCCAGTGCGTTAATTGTCCCGGACATATATATACGTTTTTCCGAAGTACGATCTTCTCTGTGCACTGTTATCCATAAAATTATTCCGAAGGCTTTGGAATGCAATAAATGGATCTTGACAGAGTTTACGACAGCTTTAGTCATTTCGGAGGATTTGCATATTTATTCTTTTTCTCCCCCCCCCCAATACATCACATAAGCTCACCTACGTGTTAAAAACGGTGGATTTGGGGATCGAATCGCACAATTTTTAATCAGCATTTAAGGGATTAGTTCTAAACCGTAAAAATTATCAAAATAAGTGTTCATTTATGTATATAATTTAGTATATGACAAGCCCATGGAGTCACTAATAATTATTAAACTTGTTCATAACTTAGTATTTGTAACTTAGTTCTTAAATTAATTATAAAATACATATAGCACAGTTCTAATATATTTATAAGTGTATTATATCAGTGTAAATGTGTATTTTATTTTTTTATTATGTCAGACTATATTTTATTCGTTTATTTTGAGTAAATTGATAAGTTTTGAATCTTTTGTTTTTGACTATTCAATATGCTCCCCTCCCCCTCGTAGGATTATCTCGCTCCCCTGGAAGGGCACGCCCCACAGTTTGAGAGACACTGCTTTAATATTTATGAATTAAGTTGAAAATAAGTAAATGAATGATACCAATTTAAACAGTACAAACCAGATCCAACTCATCATCTTCGAACTGAATCTGAAGATCCCCATTCATTTAATAACAGGCTCTTCCCCATACATCAAACGGGGCAACAAAGGACAGCACAACTCTATCTAGTATGGGTATTCTGTCCTTTAGATCCATATTTTCCTGCAGAGGCAGTGACAGATGCGGAGACGGTTAAATGAAGACACGCATCAACTGAAAACGCAGCCCCAGTAATTACTTTCATCTGCCGGTAATGAATAAAGTAATTACCCCCTCGAGCAAATTGAATAATTCGGTGTTTATGTATTCATGCACCTAATTACATCACGATATGCAGATGTTTTCCCTGAAAATCTAACGCTCCGATTTAATAACATTAATCTTATCAGCTGGGGCTACTGGACTCCAGTTACATTAGTAGATGGAGAATCTCATTACTATGGAGTTTTTTCCATCTACCAAATGGCTGTTTTGTTATTGGAAAATAGTATAGACAAGGCAAGTGCACTATCTAGGAAGGAACCTCTTTATTGGATTTATATTCAAATGTGCTTATAGTGCAAAATCAAGGGACAGGGAAAAATATTCTATCAGATAATTATTTTTTTCCCAATGTCAGCAATTATGTCTCGGATAAATTGATGAATGGCATTTTGAAATATAATTTTTAAGCTTTCAGATTTACTTTGTGGTATTTTGAGATAAATTAATGACAAAAACTCCGTGAGGTTATCTAATAATTCATATATCATCATACAATAAAACAATATGCCAATCTTATAAAATCAATACCATCTTATATATTTTTTAAAAGGGATATTAGAAATATAATTTATATATAAATTACAAGGGGTGATCAAATGAAAAGGTACGAAACGACATAAAAATGAAACAGTTAAATATTTGCATATTCCGCCAAGGGAGAATGTAGCGAGACATCTCGGGATGCCATTGGAGACTCTGACTGGGACCGGATCATGCGCGGATGCCCGCATGTGCAGGAGAGAGCAAAGGCTCTTATAAAAAGCGGCGTCCAAATGATGCGAGCACAGAATTACTCGAGCACAGAAAAAGCATTTACTCCGATTTGTACCGTGAGACACTCCGACGCCTACGCAGGTCCATCAAGAACAAAAGACCGGGGCTGCTCACGGAGGGTGTGGTTCTGCTCCATGATAACGCGCGTTCATACGTCTCCAGAGTCACACAAATGGAACTGGACAAGTTCCAATGGGAGACGTTGGACCATCCGTCCTACAGTCCGGACATGTCACCCTGCGATTTCCATGTGTTTGGTCCACTGAAGAAACACCTGAAAGGAAAGCGCTTCAACTCGGACAACGTACTCAAGGACATTGTGAAGGACTGGGTCTCGTCACAGCCACAGAAATTCTGGGAACAAGGAATCCTGCGGCTTGTTCATCAGTGGGATCGTTGTGCTCAAGCCTATGGTGTATATTTTGAATAAAGTCTATATTTGTACCCACCGTGTCGTTTCGTACCTTTTCATTTGATCACCCCTTGTATTTAAATATTCGACCAAAGTTCGTCAGAAATAGAATAGGAATAACTTGAAAAAAAGTTAAAAACAAAATTCGTGTTTAAAACAAAGATAATCAGTTTCCTGATAATCATTTAAATTACCTTCGTTTTTCCACTAATAAACCAAACAGTATTCCCTTAAAATTGATCAGCACGTTACTCACCATCATTAAGTATAATGAATAGGAAAAATCATTCACAGAAGTGAATGGATCTATAATCAATTACAATGAATCGAAATTTTTAGTCATGTAAAAATGCATACAGTTTGCAGAAATTAACTGATGATTTGCAATTCCAAATACATAAGAAATACTTTTTAAAAGAATGTTTCAACTTTTTACAAATTTTATTTAACTTCTTATCTTATTCCTTAGCTTGTTTCGAGAGAAAATGTCTGACCAAACTATATTTATTCTCATGATAAATGAGTGACTGTCGTAGACGAGAGTTGTGTTACGGTCATGAACCCTGACCGGCGAGTCAGGGGTTTGAATCCAGGAGATATTAAGAACATGTTGTGTAGAAGGACTGATACATGTTAAGTGTGTCGAAGCAGATATTCCTCACTTGTGTTAAGTTAAGAGAGAGCAATACCAAGTAACGTATTGTTCTCTTAACTTGAGCTTGGGTCCAAAATTTAGAATCGAACCAATCGCAAAAAAAAAACAACCCAAGTGTAACTTCATATTGCAACAAAAATAAAATATAAGTTAAAATAAATACGTATTTATAAGTGAATTAGTTCCATACCATATCCACTGTGAGAAACTATACATTGAATTTTAAGAAATTAGATCATTTTTTAGAAAATCTCAACTAATAATCGTACTTTTTTTTTATTTATTCTGCATTTTATATTCTTACATGACTAATGCAGTGGTATTCAACATGCATCCCGCCGGACTTTTTTAAGTGGCTCAGTCTTGACCCATTGCTCTGAGAAATTCCTTTATTTATGAAAATTTGGTGGGAAATTCTTTGTTAATAAATCAGGTATATAATTTTGCTTTTTGCTGTCGATGTCGTATGGGTGTAAATATTATTTTTTTTCTCCTGATTAGTGATAATAGGCAACAGTGGAGTAGCTACCCTTTTATGAGTGGAACTAATTTTTAACTATCTTTCATATCTTGCAAGCGAGAAATATTCGAAGAGAATAAATTGTTTCAAGACGATTGTGGGATGTTGACTATTTTGTAGTGAAAAACAAGCATGATTCAGTAATTGTTTGGTTTGTCACGAAAGTTTATTTCAAAAATACTATTAACAGGAATCGGTCACAATGACACTTTCTCTCGAAGATCTCTTACAAGAGGTGATAAATAGTCTTTCTTGAATAATCTTTACAACAGCAAAAAGTGTTTTGTCAGTGGTAGTGTCACAACGATAACAAAAGCCCCCAATAAAATTTGTTATGTTATTGGTAATCATATGAAAACGTTTACTGATGAAGAAAATGTGAAGTAGAGATTATTCTTAAATACTTCCAATTTAGAAATATTCAGTGACAAAAAATATAAAAAATAATAATTAAAAAGGAAAAATAAGAGTTTTTATATTTTGACCAATTTTAGCATTTTAAATTTTCTACGTTATCTTGGCCTTAAAGAATTTCTCTCTACTCCCCCCCCATAATCCTCATGTTGCGGCCAGTGTGAAACAGCTAACGTATGTATTCGGCCCGGCAGAAATAAAGGTTGAGTACCCCTGGACTAATGCATCAACATTACATGGATGGCATTTTCTCTGCATAAGAAATGTTGGTAAAATCCTGAAGGTATTATATTATTTATTGTGTGATTAATATGTTCATTAGTCTCAGAAAATAATAATTATTTTATTATTCCCATCACCTTATTCTGTTCTATAATGCACAATATAACTTCTTTCTTTTGTATACAAAATATAACTGATTTCTTTTTTTAATGTAGGGTAAAAATCATTCCTTTGTCGTCCTTATTTTTTGCTTGATGTATTTAAAATTAAATATTCCTATATTAATCTGGAAATATAAATAATAGTTAAAACTAAACAATTATTAGCATTTTCAGACAGCCACCATGTATTAAAATTCGTAAAGATATTACGTTTGCTTATTTAGAAATTCTACTTGCGAATCTGCTAGAAAATATTTTTTTATATCAGGAGAAAAGAAACTAACTCTGCTAGAATGTTAGAAGTAAATTATAGTTTAATAGATCAAAATTTAATTTAATAATCTCATATTTGTTAATTGAATTAAATACCTAAGAACATCAAATCAGAAAAGATAAAAAGAAAAAGGCAGACCTTTATTGGAAAGGAAATTTGAGAATTATTTTGTACAGGAAGAAAAAATAACATATGGAATTTGGTAAGAAATCGTACCTCAAGATAAATGCTTCCTGTTTCTTGGTATTTTCACTAATTTTTTCATTGTAAAATAATATTAAATGTATCTCCTAAAACATTCAAAATATTTTTTTTTTAAAAATGTTTTTGAAAAAACTGTGTATATTTTGTAAAATTTTCTTTTAAAAATTACTTCCAAGGAAGAATTACTTACGAAAGGTTTCTCTAAAAGAAAATAAGTACTTCTTTACTCTTTGTTCCCTAAGAAATGAAAAAAAGTTAGGTAAAGTGACTTTCGTTCATATTTCAAAATAAATATTACATTTTGTGTAGGGACAGCTAAAAATATAAAAATTTGAATCATATAAAAAAATAATAATAATTTAAAACTCTATAAAAATCTAAAAAAAAAATTAAGATTGATCTCTAAGTGAACGGAAAATGTAATTGATAAGAAAAATGATTTTTTTATGTTTAACAGCAAAAAAAAATTAAACGAAATTCAAAATTTTTTCTATAGTTGATAATATTTAAAAAAAAAACTTAAGAACTAAAACTGTACCCTGTATAGAAAGTAGGTAGAATATTTTTTATCGATAAAATAAAAATTTAATCAAAACGGTAAAACATTCTCAAAATGTAGAGGAATTTTACATCATTTATTACAAGAAATACTTTAGGTATGCAAAGTTATAAAAGAAACACGGACAATTTTTCATTAAAAAAAATACTTCGTAATGATTACACAAGAATTGTGAAAAATTCAGTGGAAATGTAATAGAGTCTAAAGAGTAATTTTATAAAAATTTCATCCCAATGTTTTCTTAAAGTTAGGGAAAAAAAGAACATCTTTGTGGAATGATACTTTTTTCGTTTTAAAGGAAGATATTTTAGGAGTTTTAAGTTTGTAATTTTTTTTTGTTCATAAATTAAGGCTGAATTGTAAAAATATGTCTTTTAACATAAAAGTAATTTAGGATTTTTGTAATGATACTATTGATAAATTCCATTTATTATTATTACCATTTTATTGTAAGAGACTGCTAATGATGTTCTATAAGGGATCAGTTAATGCACAGAAGAGAGTATATGCATTGTTCAGAACATATTTTCAAAGAATATTAAATAATAATATGAAATATGTGAATTTTTAAAATGATATATAAGAATTTAATTGGCCGAGACATTTAGATTTAGAAAAAAAAATGCGCAAGAGAAAATTTCAAATGATAAATCTTAAAAGGGTAGCAATATGTGATGCCATGCATTTAATTTTAAAGAAAAGCTATAGACAGTTATATTTGAACTCTGATGTTTCTTAAGAACTTTAGTTTTTGATTGGAATGCAATAAAATGAAATTTTATCAAACCATATCGATCAGGTGTATTCAACCTTTTTTTTCACCGGGCCACATACATGTGCCAACTCTTTCTCACGGGCCGCAACATGTGGATTAATGGAAAGGGAAGGATCAAGGACATTTAAAATGCAGAAAATTTATCAAATTATTAAAACACATAATTTTGGATTTTATTTTAAAACTATATAAAACTCTATCAAACTCAACTCTCAAAAGATAGGTGTTATGCGTTTTTTTACCCAGTCATGGGATAACTTCAATTTCTTTTCATCAATGATACCCCTCCCCAAATATTTTGTTCCCGTTGAAAATATTTTTTTCTCTTTTTAAGAAAGCCAAATCTCGTCTTGAAAGACACTCTCAAGAAGAAAAAAAATCATTTAAAGATGTGCGCTTAGTAGTATAGTGACGAGTAAAACTATATTTTTTTTTACATTTTCACTAGAAATCAAACAAGTTGTTGGTCCATGTATGTTTTTCTCAACGAAATATTCAAGATACCAATCGTCTTGAATCAACGTATATTATTTACATAATTCGTTTGGAAGACATGAGGGTTGATTAAAAATTAATTGCTACTCCATTGTTACTTGTTATCACTAACTGTAATAATTACAAAAAGAAAAAAAAGAATCTCGCAATTCGTACCAACGCGACATCGATAACAAAACTGATATATACATTTGCTTGATTGATAAAATTTCTCACTAAATTTTTAATGCACTTTACTTAAATACTCGATCTTTTTAATGCAATGGATGGTGACCGGGCCACTCAGAAAGGTCTGGTGGATCACATGCGACCCGCGGACAGCAGGTTAAGTATCGCTGATAAAGATGGCCAATGCTTTATTTTTATAATATATTCTAAATATAAGTTTATTGCATTGGTAACCAAAAACGAAGAAAGCGATGGTTTTCCTAAAGTAAAGTTGTGAAAATAGCTCCAAATGTTACAAATAATACCACAGGATAAAAGGACATGGCAGTAAAAAAAAATCCTTAAAAGATATTCAAAGGTAAAAGGAAACTATTGAACTAGATAGAAAGCCGGATCGTCAAAGGGCCAGGTGGCTGGCCTGAAAAACATGTAAACTTTAAAGGGGAATTTTACCCCAGGTGACTACAAAGTAGGATATTTACACTACATGTAAATGCCGAGTACGTTGTTGAGGCAAACTTGCCCACATTCCCCTTTTAGTGAAAATCACATTTTCGAAATCGTTGTTAGTGGTAAGTGACATTCTGCCAAGTGTCTCCCGCTTATGTCTAATACATGTCTGAATGGACTTACATATGAAAACCTGGATGGTCAGTCTATGAGTTGAGAAATATTCATTCTTCAACTGCTCTTGGTTAGGCACCGTGTCATTGAAGGTACTCCATGAAAATAAATTGCAAAAACTTATAATACTTTTAAAAAGACCCAAGTTAGAAATGTACACTTCTGAAATCAGTGATTGAATTTCTTTATGAAAAATAAAGTTCATTTGGGTACCAAGTATGGTGCCTCCACACTGATGCCTTTAAATGACAGAGAGGTTATTGTGTATTTCTCGCTTTTTTCGGATACAAGTTAATCTAAACCTGCTGTCAACTGTAAAGAAAATTCAATCATATTGCTGATGTGCCCAGTTCTGGTGTATCCGGTACCACATAGAGCGCCTTGTGTATTGACCAACCATCAACGGAAAACACCATGCTGAGTTTAATGTAAATAAAGGATTATTGAGAGCATCCTATTGTTTTTCATAAAGCAAGAAACGGGTCAGCTAATAGTCTTGCGATTTCTCCCGCCATTTGCTACCAGTCCCTTCCCACCAGTGTATTTTCCTAGAGGTGACTCTAAGACAATACACAGGTCGTTCTTTACCAAGATTGTTCGTGAACAAACCTTTACTGAACCTTTGAACAGCCTTTTTCAAACTCAAATCAAACTCATGGAATGGTACTATAAAGGAATCTAGGAATTATTATATTTCTTCATTGACTGATTTATCCGCATGGCAACTCGATGAAAAATACAATTGGAACATTCTTTTATTTCTACGGTACATCTTAAAATAAGTTATTTTCACAGTTGCTGTGACTTAGATTATAATGTAGTAATTTAGTGACATAATTTTTTTGAATTTGAATGAAAATGTGAAAAAGTGCAGTAAATTTTGTTTTAATATATTATGAAGAAAAATGCTGAGATTCTTGAGCTTTATTTTACCCTAAGCACTAAAAATCTATATTTTATATATACTGAAACATATAGTATCTCTAAGAATGTTGCTGTTTTTAAGGATTATTTCCCACATTTCACTTGTTCATGTTCCATTTTTTAAGCGATTGAATTTTAGATATTTTCTTTGAATTGAAATAATGATTATATGTATTCCTTGTTCAGTTATTAGTTATTTACAATAAAATATAAAAATTTTATGTCAAGAATATTAAAAAAAATATGTTTCAGTAGTTAATTAAATTAAAATGTCTTAACTACACAAATATAAATTGATGATCGGGAGTGAAAGAAAAGTTAATGAATACACTACATTGACAAATTTATTCAATATCATGAGCTCTTATTCCGTTCAACAAATATTTTTTTTGCAAATAAACGAACTTAATTATTGAAGTTGAAAATTGTTATAATGAATGCTCTGTTTTACTAATTGACCTGATTTGGTTATAAACACCATATTATAAAAACGTAACGAAGTTATATATTGCCTATTGGCTTTAACACTTTAAATTTAAATTGAAGAAGATATAATTTCCATGTCATCTACACAACAAATTTTTAACTGTAGTTCATGAAAAAACTCTTTTTGATCAATTTTACATAAAACAAATTACAGCTTAAAAAACTAAAATACACCCTTTTATAGTTTATCGAACTAATTTGTAACTTAATCTTTTCGTTGCTAATTCTGGAATTAGTCACCAAATCTGGAAATAGGATTGGACATTGATCGCCAGATGCGGAATGGGATCTGAAAATGGGAAATCGTTAATCATAATGATCCTGATCAGGACAATGGAACAAAATTATTATATTGTCATCGGTCCGGGACAAGTGAGCAAAATTTCGAGTTAATCTGACCTTTTAAAGTGGGTAAAAATTGAGTTCAAAGATTCCGTTACATACAGGTGAAACTAATAAAATGATGTTAAAATGCATTTGCTTCAGTTTTTCCAAACCTTTTATACGTCTGAAAATTAACCCTCAAGTGCATAAAACAAAGCTAAGTCTGCAGTTCATGTAATGTTCAGTGTTTGAAAGGGCAATTTATAGAGATTAATATAACGAAGAATTCATCAGAAATTATCAAAATAAAATCACCAGTGGTCATCAACTATCACAATCTAAATACGATAAGGCAGTTACCTGCAACCACAATCTCTACATTAGGAGCGATCATCACAATTCAGACAACTAAGCTTATAAAAAATCTCAGTTTTAATGTAATATTTTAATTATGAAAGTAATAATTTTTCCCAGATAATAGGCAAACAATTATGATTGATAGTACATCTACCATTTGATCTGCTGTATGAGGGATACACTTTATAGTGTGGTGGTGCAGATTTTGCAATTTATCATAACATTCTTCATGCAGAAGAACAGCTGATTGTTATCAATCACAAAAGTGAGAGCTTTCAAGGACGTGTCAGATGTTCAACTATCTCGAAATTACTTGGAGCGTTGTAACGAATAAGTCTGACACGCAGTTCGTGATTTATGTGAAAAGAATTATTTACCAGAAGAGCTGGAATAGGGTCTTGTGATAATTTATTAAAAAACTTATTGTTTAAGACTATTTGAAATTGCTTAGACATAGTTATATTTGCAAAGATATACAATTGCTAGTTTGATGGAATAAAATATACATACATAATTTAAAATACAATATTTCATAACTATCAAATGATGTTGATGTATAATTAAATTAGCATCAAATTTTCAAATAATATTCCTCTGCACCTTATTTAGAAATTTCCTTGGAATAAAATATGAAACCTATTTATTCTAAAGATCTAAAATTGATATCGTTATCCATTCGAAAATCTATAAAACAATTCAAATTATTTATTTACTTTTAAAATGCAGCAAATACCCAATATAATATACTAATCATCTGGATAATAATCAATCCATTCTGTCGAATGCGATATTAATTATTAACCATCCTTATCTCCTACATCATCACGAAAAGAGCTCCTCAGTAGTTATGACTTCTTAAAATATCGAATTCTACACTCAAGAGAAGATAAGTCTTAATGTCAATTCTTTACCTAACGTCATTAAGGGAGCTTCACTCTAATACGATACATAATTTAATGGTCACCAGGGTAGCCAGTGCAGTCCCATCTGAATAATTTATCGCGGCATTTATAGTCATGTGACAATCCCCCAACACCTAGGCAGTTACAGTTACACAGGCTTTACATCTCCGCGATATTAAAGGCCTCTTTAAGACACTGAATTTGAATCCCAGTTGAACTGTTAATTCGCTTATTACTCAGTTGTTGCTGGTTTATGGGGCAATGTCTCATGGCTGCGATTCGTGGCGTTTATGCAGGGAAGGGTAGTGTTTATTAGAAGGATTAATGCTCATTAAAGTTTCAGGCGCCCAATTTGCTAAGAATCGTATATTTGTGTTTTAATGACTGACACTCGAGGTATTCTGGATTGCACTTGATAAATGGAGATGCACGCTCGCTAGGTGAATAAATGAGAAGAGCCGTTAAGCGTATGCGTTTGTCAACACGCGTGAGATGAGAACATATGTTGGAAATTTCAACGGGATTTTACGCGTGATAAATTCTGGAAAATGAGCTAAGAGGTTTTGTTAAATAGTATAAATAAGAAGGAACTGCTTCGTTATGGTCTGGCATAGTTCCATTTTATGGAGTGCTACACAATAAGTCTCTTGGTGCTCATAATATCATAGGAGTACAGAATGGGGAAGTTAGACACTTTCGAAGCATTGCATTTGTTTAAATAAGTTTATTTTGAAACCTGATTCTCAATTGGAGGGGATAGAAGTATTTAAGCACCTGTATCATTTTATGGGGTTCAAAGCAGAAATCTTTTAAACTTTTTTTTTGTTTTTCCTACTTGAGGATCTGAATACGTTAAGAAACAGATAAGCACAATAAAACAAAATAGGTTTGGAAAAGAAAGGTCCTTATTCATTTATTCCATGAAATATTTTATGAGAATATTTTTTTCACGATCAATTTCAAATTGTGATCAGCTGAAAGTTATTTTGTTTTAAGAGGAAAATTATTAGAGAGCTGATTTCAGTTTTATTTAAAAACTTAAACAGTACTCTCTTTTATTAAACATGAGTATATTTTGTTCCAAAAATGCACGCTTTGTGCATGGAATATGGCAAAAATATATATCTGCTCATAATATTTTCACTTGTGACATTATGAATTGCCAAACATTTCATAAAAATAATTCTAACACAGCTCTGTATATAAATATAAAGAGAAAAGTATGACATCTCTATGTTTCTAAAGGATTCAACATGGTCGATTGTTTTGGAAGATGTATTTACTGTCCAGTGGTGTAACGGAGAATATTAGTCCCCTCCCCCTTCAAAATCAGGTTTTGGGCCCCAAGTTTAATACATAATTGGCGTTTCTCAGGGTTTGGGCCGACCGCAATGGGGGTTGAGAGGGGGAACGTTACGCCACTGTTAAGGCCGCGGTAGCCTAGTGATCAATTTAACGGACTCGTGATTGGCGTAACATGAGTTCGAGTCCAATACCACTGAAGATCCGCCATGTAGGGGAGCGATGTACGTTAAATCTGTCGAGAGCTCAAACGACATCCCGTTGGTGTGGTGAAGTGAAGAACTCGTTTCAATCCAACATCGTTCAACCGATCACTACAAAAATTGGCATGTACATGTATTTTTTGTGGAGAAGATTTTTGTGCTATCCTCTTTGTTCCAGCTCCCCACCAGGTGGCGCTGCGGCATATCAACTTCTGCACCGTTTAATCAATCGCCAAGTTTCCAACTTGGCTCTATCGCTTACATTGCACTGTTTCCATTAAATCGCCATTATAATGTAAGGAACGGCGTTACTTGCATATATTACAATTTTAACATGAAATAAATACAACAGAAATAAATATTAACGTATTACACACATCCAGATATAAATTTCTTTATACCATTTTAAGCTTCATTACACAAAATTTGTAACAATGTGTTAGTTTTGTTGAGCAGAGATCAGCTTAGAAATTTGTTTTCAAAAATACATCCACGAGACAGTTACGGAGCGTTATAAATGAAAAAAAATCCTTATTATCAGCTATTAGATCTAGAGTTTTAAAATTTAACAAATATGGTTCTTTTTGTTCAGCTGAGGCATGCAAAAATCTCTTTTTTTGTTTAATTTGCAAATCACTTAAAACTAACGCATTAAAAACTTTTTTATCCTTCAATCTGTAGTGTTTAATTGTTCAATTCCCTCGTGCGAAGAACGGGTATACCAGCTGGTGTATAGGTACACTGCTGGCCACCGTAAATGCAATACCAAGAAAGACAAGAGATAGCACAACAAAATTTATTTTATAGATTACATGTTGACCAAGTATCAAGTGATTAAATTTATAGACTTCTGTGTAGTGTGGTCCTGCCAGAATCAGTAGCCAGAGTAGCCGCCATTGTTGGAGATCACAGCAGCCACACGCCTCGGCATTGATTCAAAGAGACTTTAGAAGAGTTCTAGGGGTACAGCAGACCAAGCAGCTTCCACACGCTGCCAAAGATGATCTGGTGTGGCAGCTGGGGTGTAAACTGGGTCAATCGTTGCGCAATCATGGACCACATGTTTTCTATCGGCGCGAGATCCGGAGAGTGAGCCAGCCAGGGAGGCAATTCAATCTGGTGATTGACGAAGAACCTTTGGACAATGCGTTCCACGTGTTGTCACGCATTATCCTGTTTAAATATGGCTGTGGCCATGCCCTGAAGGTAAGGAAGGACAACTGGCTCCAACACCTCAGAGATGTAGAGCTGGCTTTTTAAAGTACCGGCAATGCGTACTAGATGAGTGCGAGAGTGATATCTAATACCGCCCCATACCATAATACCTGGTGCAGGACCAGTGTGGTGGTGCATAACGCAGCTGTTCAGCATCCTCTCTCCACGGCTTCTCCAGACTCGAATCCGACCATCGTGTTGTTGCAGACAGATGCGTGACTCGTCAGTAAAAACAACTTCATTCCATTCTGCGGCCCACATCCTTCTTTCATCGCACCATTGGCGGCGGAGACGTCTGTGGTTCTGTGTCAAGGGTAGACCAAGCAATAGACGTCTTGCAGACAGACCACTCTGCTGTAAACGGCGTCGAATGGTACGCGCAGACACTGAATGTTGCGTTACAGACTCAATGTGCTGTGCTATGGTTCATGATGTTACTGAGCGATCCGTCACTGCCATGCACACAGTTTGCCTGTCCTCACGTAAAATGGTGCACTGAGGTGGATGCGATCGACGACGTCGGTCCGTCGTACCCTCCTGCATCTAACGGTCACATATCCGCATTACCGTTGTTTGGTTTTGTCCAATATGACTACCTATTTCCCTGGAAGATAATCCACAATCTCGGTAGGCCACTATCTTTCCTCTGCCGAACTCGGATACTTGATCGAAAGCTGATCGCTGTTTTCTACGAGACATAACTGATCGTTTTTTGAAAAACCACAAGAAAAACACAATTGCCAAACTTGAAATCGTCGAAATCTCCAAGCCTTAAATAGCCTTTTGAGGTGGCGGCACAGGCATGCGTGATGTGTGGGTGCGCTGAAATTCTAATCATTTGCATATCTCATCTCTGCTAATGCATGTTGTAAATTTCATGTTATGTGCGTGCTTCCTTCAGGGTGTTGCATTTACGGTGGCCAGCAGAGTATATAAAGGAGAAACGCGACTGACTGACTAATCACGATATCTCCAGAACTATTCAACCCACAGACTTGAAATTTGGTACGCATGTTCCTTTCATAGAGTAGAGATCCGCTAAGAACGTATTTTTTGTGAAACCCGAAATGCAAGGGGCGTTACGGGGGGTTAAGGCGCGTTATAAATAATTATTTCCATTTTTAAACTATTAGATGCGCAGTCTTTAAATTTGATCAATAGATTCCTTTCCGAGAGTAGAAATCAGCTACAAAATGGGTTTTGTGAAAATACAATCTGATGCTTAATATTTTTGTAAATTAATTCACAATCAGTTTTATAGTTATTTTTCAGTAACTCTTTTAGAACATTGCATTTAAATTCACTAAAATATTCAATAGGAAAACTGAATTTAATTGCTTATTTAGTAATAAAGTTACAAATATCTTTAGAAATTTGTTTTTAATGGCATTATTATTATTGGAGATCATTAATCTATAGCTTTGGACATTATCTCCCTAAGAGTATTATCTTCAACAATATTTATATTGCCTGTTATAACATGTTTGCGATGATCGTTTATAAAATCAGGATAATCCTTAAAATTACAAACAAAGTTATTATTTTGCAAATCATTAATATTATTGTAGTTAAAAATTGAGCTACCAATTTTTTTTATAATACATAAAAGCCTTTTTAATGCAAACACACACACATTATTGATAGGTAAACTATGTACATACTTATTAAATATTTTTGAAAAATTAATGTTATTATAAGATTTATTCATAAATAAAATTGTACAATACTCAGTAGTACTATTTACCAGATCTTTATCTTTTATATTGAATTTATGAATGAGAAAATTAATAATATCCTTAATAATATGTAAGGTATGACAGTCTTGAAAATCATTTTTATTGACTTTAGTATACTTAATTTCTTTTTTATTCAAATCTAACAGGAAATATTTAGTTTGTTTTACTTTAAATGAGTTTTCAAAGTTTCTTTAATATATATATTAGCAGTACATATTTATAAAACATCATGAAATACCCAGCTACGGCTAGTATATTTATATATTTGTACAGGGTGTCTGAAAAATATAACTCAAGTTTCAGATATTAATTGCAAAACAGAATCAATAAAGATACTAAAAGACTTTTTTTTTTGAAGAAAACACTTAAATTTTTTTAACAGTGATTTTCTTCAAGATTTTTATGTGAGCACCACTAGTTGTGTAAAATACATCGAGTTTATACGAGATTTCTGAATACATTTTATAAAACATTGCAACACCAACAATCTGAATTATCTCCGTAATTTCATTTCATTAGTATCACTAATTGAAGATTGGTGAACAATGTTTTTTTAAGTTACCCTTCAAGAATAAGTTCAAAAGTGTTCTGTCTAGAGATCTAGTTAGCCACGTTATTGCACTTTCTCTTTCCAACCATAGCTCGTGGAATTTTTTCTCCCTTCCAAACTCCAATGCGTTGGTGCTCCCACGCAAGGTATACAAGTGTTGCAGATCGAAATTTAAAACCATTCTACAACTTGCAATTTTTCTTGAGATGGAACCATTTTTAAAGGGAAATGTTAAAAAACGGTGACCTTGCAGCCTATAGTTTTTATTTCATAAAGCCGAAACTTTAATTTTTCCCTTATGTAACATAAAAAATAACCGTAAAGAAAATTTTGTGTTTGTTTATTTTTACTTAATTTCTGAATGTGTGCCCATACTTTTCGGACACCCTTTACATAAAAGAGGTTAATGAAATATTCTACATAAAAGAGAGATTTGAGTTTTTGATACCGAAATTTCATATGAAACAACTCATATGAAAATTCAGTTAACTAAAAAAATGGAAAACAATTATGTTTTCCAAAGTTGTCAACAAATTAGGGTAGTGAGGTAAGTTTAAGATTGCTTTGTGAGATTCTTTTATTATACAGACATACATACATGTGTGTATATAAGTATCAATAAGTGTATATACATATATATTTTGTTTATACATATTTATATTTGTCTATTTCTTCCGGATTCCTATGGTAATTTAATATTGCAATTTCTATTCTATTGCTGTTATATTCACTGGTTTTTGCTTTTGCCTTAGTTTATACTGGAGCTATTATGTAGAAACAATTTCTGCTGCATGAAGTTGAATCTCAAAACATTGTTTAATCTTTTCACTGTCCTAAACCAGTGACAGTCGAGAAATATAATAGTTTTCCCTCTAGCTACATTTTTTTTGTTTGTTGTTCCATGTTCTTGGTTCTTCCGGTCTATTTAATGCTTGGTTTATTTCTTTTGAATTATTTACTGCTATATATATATATATATATAGAGAGAGAGAGAGAGGGAGAGAGAGAGATGGTGCCACATGGAAAATAAACTAATAATAATATATTTTATTTAAAACTAATTGTATATGTCTGGGTTGTACTTTTATTTTCTATAAATTTTAAAACAATATTTAGAGTTTTTATATGTATACACATATAGACTTTGTGACTGATTTATACAGTTCCTTCCCTAACCCCTTGGATATTCCTTTTAGACCATCATTCTTTCAACCAACTTTTTCCATGGAAAAAAAGCGGGATTAAGCAAATGAAGTTTAATATATATATTCTGTATTTGCGAGTTTTAAAATGAGGATGAGGTGATAATTGAAGGTTAGTGAAGTGAGGATAGCTTGAATGTGAAGTGAATAGATGAGAGGCTAGCAAACAGGCAGTAGTACATATATGTAAATAGGGTACGACGCGAGAAGTTGGAAATTCGGAAAGTGCTTAGTTTCACTATTGGAGAAATGTTTTGAGGCCACGTCTAACGGATTAATAGATTGCAAGAGCTCAGGTACTGTGATTTTATTTCAAGTAGAAGTTAGACAGTTACATTTTTAGCGCGCTTCTAAAACAAAAACAATCTTTCTATAAGTTATCGTAAGGATAGATTTGCATAATCGTACATATTATTCCCAAGTTTCTTGTCTCACCTTCGTGCTTTAATTGATTAAATTTATCTTAATTAGAGTGTTATTTGTGTCTGTGTTGAATATAGAGATAAATAAATAATTGAAGTCCATCATGTCGTCTGATCATTTAGTGCCTTCCACACATCTAGCCGGTTCATAGGGAATACGGAATGTAAATTACTTATAACTTAATGTTATTTAATCAAAATTTACTAATTTTATGCATTACTGATTATCTCCTTTTTATCGCGTGGGAAAAAGGATAAATGCTGTACTCATGTAGAAAGTTTTTTCCTCTAATTTTTTTTAGCAATGATTTTAACATATACTAGTGATTACTACAGGCTATAGTTTTATCGTTTTATATTAATAGATTGTGGTTTTATTTGTGATAGCTAAACTTCTCTTGATATTCTGTACTACCCCTATGGCCCAGAGTATTGGTAAATACAGGTGAAGGTTAGCTAGCCGCAAAATTTTGTTTAAATCTGCAATCCTGGTTCCAAAGCCCAGGAGCTTGCTATAGTACTACTGTGGCCAATACACTTTTTACTATCTTGTCTAGTTATCTTAGGTTTATAACTATTTTGTGTATATTAATGAATTATATGCATATATATATTGGTTCAGACTAATAATAGCAACTACCATGCACACACACACAGATTTTCTAGATAATGAAATACAATCAAAAGATAATGCTATAAATACTAACATTTGTAACAAGAAAGTAATTTATTCTCAATATTATTATTGCACCTTACTGGAAATGTAACATTCGTTTATCGATATTTGCAGCCATGATTGTAAATTACTTGTAAAGTATAACAGATTTCTGGTTCCAAAGAATTTCAAAAGAAAATATAAAAAAGAATTAGAATTATTTTATTAAACACTGTACAGATAAAAAAATTACCCTAATTAATTTTATTAGTTATTATCTGCATTAATAAATTCTAAATCTCTGTCTCGTATGCATTAAATTCTTATTTTTACTTGATCAGTTTGCCATTATTAAGGAAACCAAGACGTTTTTGACCTTCGGAAAATCGATTTTTTGATTTTTATCTTTAAAAAAAGTAAATTTAATGATGATTACAAAAATGTAGAACATGTATAGGTTTAAAGCTTAATACTGGAGTAAATGCAGTTTTAAAATGTAAACAACAGCTATGGCGGTTACAACAAATGTCTTTGGGGTATCTGGAGAAAAGTACATCTACAAACATTCCCTCACAAAACCAGTTCTTGTCAAGATTAAAAACATAATTACAAACATATACATATTTTTTTCAACATGTATTTAGAGACTTAACTGCAAAGAACTTTTACTAAAATTTTTGCATGATCGTACCCATAACCCAAATGAAAGCTCCAATAACTGTGTATGGAATCAAATTCCAAAAAACACAATTGTGAGCAAAAAGAAAAATTTACAAATTGGTGTAATGGACGCAGTGATATGCTTTAATGAAAATGCACATGCAGGATCAAAATTATTCAAAGCACTAAAAATAAATCTTGGGATAAACACTTGTGAAGGCCATCGAAAAATTGACAAAGTTAGAATTTGTGAAGCCGAGATGACAGTTTAAAAAGCCAGCAAAGACGCCAATACTATTGAAAGACAAAATAAAAGGACGAAAGATGCTTTAGAAGTGTTCATGCAAGATGAATACAAATCTGGAATATTTTAAATATCAAATTTTAGTAAGTTGTGCCATTTTATTTAGTTTTTTTCATATTACTCAAAATGTGTTTTTCTAGTTTTTAGGTGCATCCGTAGAAAAATCTATCTGTTATATTTTAATGAAATTTGGTATGAGCTTTTGTATACTTACAATGTATTTAATGATACTAGTGTAATTCCTGAAATGTTAGTATTTTTATATTTACTGCCAATTTTCTAAAAAAACGTAACCATTTTTATCAAAATTTAAGAAAATCGAAATTCAATTTTTTCTTAAAAAATTTCTAGCAATGAAATATAAAAAAAAAAATCTAGAGCATTTAAATAAAGGTCCAATTTTGTAACTAAAACAGCATGATTTGTTGTTTTATATGTTATAAAAGGAAAACTACAGGGGCACCTAATCGACACTACGTATACGAAAACACCTTTTGAATGTACTTTTTCAAATCCTTATATTTCTAAAAATGTTGTACATATTTAAAAATTTTATGTTATAGGATATTAAGAAAGGTATGTAGATTGTATGACACAGTTTTTTTTTGTTTATGAGTTTTTTTTTGTTTTTGAAAATAATGTTCCTTCGAAAATCGAAACTTTGCTTGTTTTGCGTCATCGAGAACGTCCCGGTTTCCTTAAGGAATCTATTGTAAACATTTACACTTCCATTCATTAACTACACCTTATTACTTTACTCAATTCCTATCTGGCAATACTCTGCAGTTTCTAAAAATAATACATTACAGTAAATACCTTTTAGTTTTTATAAATTGTAATGCAGGCATTTACAAAAATGTTTTTAATATCA
The DNA here is from genome assembly GCA_019973975.1 of Trichonephila clavata. Taxonomy (NCBI): domain Eukaryota; kingdom Metazoa; phylum Arthropoda; class Arachnida; order Araneae; family Nephilidae; genus Trichonephila; species Trichonephila clavata. The sequence continues at coordinate 96,775 of BMAO01029282.1, forward strand.
CTCCTATAATTTTTGTTATTAACTTTATATTTTTAGTTTTTAATTATTTTAGAAAAACATAATTTTATACTTATTGCTATGCTACATTTCCCCTTTATTTTTTAGCTTTGAATAAGTATTTGGATCATTGAATCTGATGTATTGATTGGTCATTCATTATTACCTTAATCGTCTTAAATAACTTTTTTTTTCTTTTTAGTGGGTTTAGAGCTTCTATGTATTATATTTCATAAGATCTCGCTCAGTAATATAAACAGAAAGGAGAAGTTTATATATTCTTAAAACTAGCTAAACCCCACTTTTATGAAAATTTGAAAGCTGTCTTCTTCTATCATTGTTTTTAAAACTGCAGCACACACAAACACCTACTCGAGGGTGCTACCACGTACAAATAGATATAATACAATACAGTAATAAAAATATAAAAAATAAAACTGATTTATGATCCTTATTTTGTTTATAGGCTTAGTTAAAATTGAAATAGTTTTAAGATATATTATCTGGGCTTTAGATTGCAAAGAAATCTATTATCCATAATACTTATCTTATATCTACCTTTTCATACAAATAAAAATGCATCCTTAAATACAGTCAGTTTTTTCTCCAAGCTGTTGAAATTAATAACTGAATTTAGTTCTATCGATGGCAATACATACAGAGTACGATTAAAATAAAATAGTAGCTAAAACTTTTCAGACTACTTCTTATACTGATTGATATGGTCCACTTAAAGATACTATCTAGAACAACTGACAGTTGTTCAATAAGATAAACTGTCATAAGTTTCAAGTTGACAGCTCTGAACTGAAATCTGACTGCAACATTTCGAGTGAAAATCTTGAGTCAATACCCAGTGAGATGGAAACAATGCTTTGCGATTTATTGACCTGTCCATACTTTTTGATTATGATATTTTTTATCTGCTTCTACTTCTTAGAGTAAAAATATATTTTAAAAATATTGTGTTCCGAAATATTTGTGACGTGATGTATTTTTCATGTTAAGTTCTATAAGAAATTTATTCTATTACGTAATTACCATGCCATTAATTATAAATTGCAATAATACGCAAAATATATTACTATGCCACGTCCAGAAATTTTTTATGTAACACATAATAATTCATTATGTTAAAAACATAACAATTTATTGCCTTTCACATTATAAGTTGTTCCGAGTGCTCCATATTTTTTTTACTCGCAATATACATTTATTTATAAATTTTGGATAGTTTTTTGCTAAAAATTTATAAATTTCGAAAATATATCAAATCTTATAAAGATTATATCTATTGTTAAAAAAAATCACCTTAAGAAAAATAAATTTTAAGTTTTCTCTCTTTCAGTAATATTTCATATGAACTTTTATGAAGTATAATATTGCATATATCTTCACAGTGAATTTAAATTGATTTCTCATTAAAAGAGATATATTATTATGGAAAGAGGTAATTTTACTTTCTTCTTCTTCTAACTAATCCCATTATTAATAAATGAAAAATATGTGTAGGCAAAATGTCAAAGAAAGGCCTTTAAGTATTTCTGATGTGTTTTAAAAAATTAATATCAAGGATCTAAATTTAATATTTTTCCTAAGAAAAAATTATCCGTCTCGCATAACTTAGCATAAACGTACTAGTTTTCATTTGTACAGTTTTGAAAACAAGTAAAAATTGTTGAATAATTTTTGTCAGAAAAATTATTGAATTCAACAACTTTTGCATACATATGAAGTAATATTAAGATATTAAGTAATTTTTAAGGAATAGCAGTTATTAATTAAATAAAACATTAAAATATTAAAGATGACAAGAATCGTGAAGCGCCTATTCGACCCATTAATGGGATTGCAAAATGAATATAACACAGAATTATTCAGAATTAACTGAAATAAAACTAAAGGAAATTTTATCATGTAGTACGGGAACATTAATATCTGTAAAAAATATTATCATTCAAGGATTAAAAGATAACGTTTAAAGTTCATGAAATTTTTAAATTAACCATAATTTAGTACGTTAAAAGCATATTATGGAAAAAACACGCGGGTGTTCTCAAATGAAACCTTTCTCGAGACTAAAGCTTAACTAAAAGCGCTGCATGTAGTGTAATATATAGTACTGAGATACATCTGAATATTAAGATATTTAGAATGAGGAATATCTGAAATATTAAGACCATTCAAACACGAAAGCAGCTGCAAATCACAAATATTATCAAAAAATTAAAATGTCCTGTATTTGGAACTGCAGAATAAATGTGATAAAGTGAAAAAAAGTTAACAATTATTGTTATTGATAGTATATTTTATCAGATTTTTGAAAATATTGTAAATATTTGTTTTGTATGTAGATGAAAAAAAATTTATGACATGTAGTATTCTCAAAAGTAGTTCTGAAATGGCAAAAAATACTTTTTCATTACAATTATAAGATTGAAATTAGAAAGTTCATGAGACATGAACTTTCATAGACAACTTTTGTGGAAGCATTCAGAACTTGATGAGCCCATTTTTTTATTCAGTAAATTTACGATTTTTTTTCACACGTTAATTTACTTTAACATGATTTAGAATTGCTGATTATTCCACAAATAGATAAGTTATGAAAACTCTTGAATTAACTCCGTTTGCTTTTTCAAAGATTTTAAATGAACAAGATGGGGAATATATTTTTTAAACATTTATCCAAACATGGAACATTCCCTACAATAGCACCTGACCTGGACATTTGTTTAGTTGAATATCAAGTATTATATAATATACTAGCAAAAAAAAAAAAAACAGCGAAAAAATAAATAATGCATTCTCGGATAAAAATGGAAACATCGAAAAATGTTTCGGAAAGCATTAATCTTTTTTAAACATCATTACATATATATTGGATTAAATCTTCATTAGATTCAAGCAAAGTGGATATGATGGGTTTTCTGGTGAAAACGATTTCTTCAGCGATTATCATTAATCCCACCGTAAATAAATGTGCTTATCAGTAAATAGTGAAGAAGCATTCATTAATATTATATATAATTTATGGTATTTTTATTCGAAGTTCTTATCTTTTCTCAAATATAAAACATAAATACTTGCACCTAAACATTTACGAAAATTATTTTTTGTCGCCTTTTTAGAAGGTGTTTCAAATGAAATAAATTTTTTCAATTCATTTTGAATCGATTTTATATTGCACATTTCTTGGAACATATTCCACTTTTACTACATAAATCCTTTCTCTCTCTCTATAAATAATTCTCTTTCTTTATATGCTGATATTTTTTTACAAAATTCTGAATAAATCATTATTAGTGTTAATAATAAAAAGGAGCTTTTCAGAAAATGTGAGCCTATCATAAAGTTTGTCTGACAAAAAAAAGTTTTGGGTTCCAAAAAATTAAAAATCCTAATCTTAAAATTCAATTTTAGAAATAGGATATTACAATGGATATTCAGTAAAATGACTATGCATTAAATGTCACATATTTTTTCAATGTTTAATTTTATCTATATATACACTGGTGTGCAAAAATTAAAGACGAAGTCGAAAAATTAGCATATCAGCTGAACGAAGAGGCAGAGCGGACAGAAAGACCAATCAGGAGATTAAGTGAGGTGATGTACGGCAGCACATGCGCAGATATGCAGGTAGACGTAATGTGGGAGTTTCTGAGTAGTAAAGCATGTTGTCGGTGTAAGATTAGTATTTCTGGCAAAGAGATTGCACACCGTATAGCAGTTAAAATCACACCGAGTTGCTGCCTCAGCGAGAAATGGCGAATAATCAATCTGTTAGACGACATCTGGATGATTTTACCCGAAGTCGAATCATTGGGAAGTTGGAGGAAGGTCGCAGTGTAACAAGTGTGGCTGCAGAGTTCGGAATTGCTCACAGCATCGTTTCACGACTTTGGAGACAATTTCAAAACTACAGGAACAGCTATCCGGGGTTCAGTAGTGGTCGTTCACGAGGAACCACACCCGCAGATGACCGGTATATTGCCTTACAGGCCAGAAGAAACAGGCGGCAGACAGCGGGAGAAATCGCTAGACACACGACACAGGCGACTGGACGACCGATATCGCGTTTTACCGTGGCCAGAAGACTGCACGGTGGTGGTCTGTTTGCACGACGCCCTGTACGGTGTGTACCTCTAACGCCTGCCCATCGGAAAAGGCGTTCTCTGTGGTGCCGGGAATACCGGAATTGGAGAGACAATGAATGGGATGAGTACTCTTTACAGATGAGAGCAGATTCAGTCTGAGTAGCGATTCTCATCGCATACTCATCTGGAGAGAGCGGGGAGCCGCAATCATCCCTCGAACATCATTGAAAGGGACAGGTATGGAGGTGGCGGTGTTCTCGTTTGGGGAGGCATCATGCTTGGTAGTCGTACAGACCTTCACATCTTCAACGCAGGTTCAGTCAACGGGACCCGTTATTGTAACGAGATTCTTCTTCCATATGTGCGTCTTTTTAGAGGCGCTATGGGTCCGCATTTCCTTTTCATGGACGACAATGCACCATGTCATCGCATAGTAGCTGCCGAACAGCTCTTAGAGAGTGAGGATATTGAACGTATGGATTGCCGGCACGATCTCCGGATCTCAATCCCATCGAGCATGTATGGGATTTTCTAGGCAGACGCTTGGCAGCTTGTACCTTACCACCAGTAACGATTCCTGAGCTTCGATTGGCTCTGCAAGACGAATGGGCCAGCAATGCCTCAACAACTCATTGACACCCCTCATTCTCAGCATGGGCAGACGCTGTGAAACCTGCCTAGCAGTCAGTGGAGATCATATCCCCTACTAAAGACCGGATATTTCTTGCTGGACACCCATCACAGGGATGTTTCGGCCTTCAGTCGCATTGCGCTCCATGCTACTTTTTCAATAAAGCTTCTTTTTATCCCTCTGATTTCTCTTTTAGTAAGTGTTGCTTACATTACTCATGTCCTTACGTATTGGAGATTTTACGGTATTAAATGTGTTGATTTGGAATGCTTTTGTACAAAGTTATATTGAAAAAACCGTCTCGTCCTTAATTTTTGCACACCAGTATATATATACATATATATATTCCCTTCAGAAAATTAATTTATTTCTCTTAAGAAAATCTAATTGGTAGTGTTTTTTGGTGTCACATTTTTATTATATATTATTAATCGCGTATAAAAATGTAATCTAAAATAAGTTATTAATTAATGAGTCAATAAATGTAGGAAACATAACAGATAATTAATTAAATCTGATTATGTCTGATGTGATTTGTTCATCACTCTTTTCTTTGCTGTACCTTTGTAAATAATTTTAAAATTCAATTAGTCTCTCTTTGAATTATATTTTGGAATATTTGAAAATTGCTGAAAAAAGCAGTTTTTGTTCTTAAATACAGGATTCTATAAAAATCGGTGTATTTAATTAATTCATTTCAGTAGTTTTTTGACTTTTAATGGATCATGATTTCATGGCTTAGAGAATCTAGAAATGATATTACTCACACGATACAAGAGAATTTCGATGAGTTTAGAATCGTTTTTCTACACCTCTTTTAAATTTTATTTTATTGCATAATTTTTGACGACATATTACAAAGAAACCATGTTACGAATGTAATTTATTTTATGGTTTTTATTATTTTAGTAATTAACAATGTTGTTTACATTTTATAAAAGTTAATTTTGGATTTATAAATGGTAAACTAAATTAATGGATTATTAATGGATTTGTTCAAAAAAATACTTAGGAGTGATACTGTAGAAATACACAAGTTTTCAATTGTTTTGGAAAAAAATTATTTTTCAATGTATTTAATATTGAAAATAATTCCTTTCATCAGCGTTTCTAAGGAATACTTCTTTATTGTCATTTTGATAAACCAATGATATAGATTTGCAAAATATTGTTGAAGGCAAAATTTATATTTAATACTTTCTCTCATATTTAACTTACTACTATGCTATAAGACCTGGGTTCGAATTCTGGGAAAGCCATGGGTGTTTGTAAATTTAAAGTACCTTCACAGCATGGGTGAATCTAAATATTATTTTAGCTGCAAACCCTCTCATGAGGTTCGAGAAAGGGGAAGAGAGGTGGGAGACCCCAGAACACCACCCAGGGTGTTCTTCCAGAAAATGGAGGGGCGGAATCTTGCCAAAACGTACTTCACTTGCGTGGTGCTCAAGACAGCGGCTAATGACAGGCGTACATCTAGCTCCTTATCATGATGAATGTTATGGGCCTCTATCTGACACCATCAATTAGGTGGCATAAGAAACAACAACTAATATTTCAAACCAATTTCCCAATTTCAATAATATAGATTAATCCAAATAATTCTATGCAGTTTTCGTAACAGTAACGAAGGATGATCAGAAAAACAAGGTTACAAGTCGAATAAAGAAATATTTATTAACAATAGACAGAAAATACAATAAGGAATTAAGATACAAACATGCCTATCAAATTTCGATATAATCATAAGTGTATTTAGGCATTTATAAGAACGCAAAACCAACTTGTTTAACCCATCTTGGTAAAAAACAGGTCTCTTTTCATCGAGCCAAGTCTCGGTGGATGTTTTCACAGCACTGTCTTGGAATATCGCAGCGCATCAGAAACGATATGCTGCACGCTACCATTGTTCAATCCCAGCTCTGACGAGATTTTACTCAGACCCGTCGATCATTTTGAATCATTTCTTCAATTTGTGCTGCCTTGATTTCTGTCGTTAACGAACTTGGCCGGCAGTTCCTTGCCATAGTGCGGTTTTCGACATCCTGCCTGCTTGATTGAAAATAATGACATCATTTCACTACATGTTGTCTGCTCATTGCTTTATTCACCATAAACTTCCACGATTTGACTGTGAATGTCATATGCAGACATTTTTTGCCCATGAAAGTCGAATCACCACTCGCGCTTCCAAATGAGACCAATTTCCTAAGCGTCTTGCTATTTCTAACATCCTGAACCGTATGGAAACTTTCTCTACCTATCCGCAAACTAGCTGTATAACAAGTAGCACAATTTTTCTCCACTCAGGGAAAACAAAATTTCTCCAAAATGTGTAGTTTTCAAATGCTGCGGCTTGTTACCTTTTTTAACACGCTTTTATAAGTTTCACTTGCATGTAACGGAATCTTAGAACTCGATTTTTACCCACTTAAAAAGATCGGATTCATTCGAAATTTCGCACACTTGTCAAGGACTGATGACAATACAATAATTTCATAATTTTGTCCCATTGTCCTTTTCAGGATCGTCAGGAATAAGGATAATCAGATTTGGCGACAATTCCAGATAAAACGTCCAGATTTGGCGATTTATTGCATATATCATTTTTAAATTTGGCGACTTGTTCCATGTACCATTTCCAGATATGGCGACTAATTTCATACATCATTTCCAGATTTGGCGACTTATTTCAGATCTAGCGACTAAAGAATAAGGTGTAACCTTAAAGCAACTGTTTTGAATTTAAAGCTAATTTTATGCAAGTATAAAATACTCTTGCCGTTAATAGAAATAAAACAAAAAAAAGTTTTTCGTATCTGAGAAATTGGAGGGTGGGTGTGTGTTAGCAATTTCTAAGCATAATATAAACATTTTTCTGAAAATGAAAATTAAAAAAAAAAGGCTCGTGCATGTGAAAAAAAAAATAATTTGCGTTCTAAGTGCTAAATATTTTTTATTTTTATAAAGCAATACGTTTAGAAGTGATGGTACGAATTAACATGAAAGGAACACGTTTAAAAGGTGAATAAATGATTGACACTTCATATTACCATGCTTTTATTAACTCGCTTTCTTTAATGTCTGTCCGGGTGGAATTTTGTAATTGATTTTAAACTGTGTGACTTTCCGATGAGCTAGAGACTTGAAATTTGAACCATATCTCAGAAGTGGATGACAATACATGAAAATGTGAAAAAAGAAGGGAAAAAAAACGAAAAGGAATTTTATACTCTATTCCTTTATAAAAACATGTGGTACAGTTAATTTTTTTTTAATTCGATCTTTTTTCTTCTTACCACACATTTTATTTGTTTGACCTGTCCTTTTGAGACGGAATCTAATATAACGATACGGGATTCATTCGAGATCCCGTTAACAGAGAGAATAAATACACTTCAGACCCTTCAATTAAAATCCATTGAAGAGCAAGACTTATTCCAGCAGACACGTAATTCCAGCTTCAAATATCAAACTCAAGGATAAATTTAACAATAAATAAATGATAGTTTAAAAAACTAAAAAACTCGCTTTTATTGTAGTTCGAACTAAAAAAATGAAAAATAAATTATAGTTTGAAAAAACTAAAAAACACGCTTTTATACAGAATCGAACTAAAAAGTAAAAAAATAATTCTTAATAAAGAATAAAATGATTAACAAGAAAATGAATGTCATTGGGGTAAAAGCGTGGGGTGCTCTATTAAATGTATGAACTGTCATAATTTTTAACTTCTATTCCGAAAAGCTGAATTAGTGTAAAAATGTAGTACAAAGCACCCCACGCTTTTACCCCAATGACATTCATTTTCTTGTTAATCATTTTATTCTTTATTAAGAATTATTTTTTTACTTTTTAGTTCGATTCAGTATAAAAGCGTGTTTTTTAGTTTTTTCAAACTATAATTTATTTCTGATCATCCCTCGTATATAAAAAATTGTTTAATGTACTTTTTTAGCATTTATTCTTCCTTTTTCATTTTTACACCCCAATTTTATTCGTAATTCCTTAGAGCAAACCATTCCTTGGAGTATTCCGTAATCTCCTTTGTAGCTCCTTATCTGATTTCTTTAAACTAAAAATCTCAATTAAATCACACAGACTATTGTAAATGTTATTTTGGTTTAACCAGTGATTTAGTTTTAAAAGTGACTCGCATAACCTTTGTCGTGGAATGTTGCGTTCTAGTTTTCCATTAGTAAAATATTTCATTTAGAATTGTAGTTACATAATTCTGTAAATATTAATACATTGTATAAACAATACGCGATACCATTTCAGCTCCTATAGTTCCTCATTTATTATCGAGATTCTTTTGAGCAATGTTTTCCAGATACTGATTTCTGACTAAAGTAAAGATGCTTTTAATTCAAATATAACGTTTTCGAACTTTTAACCATCAGTTCAAAGTCAATAAATGAATTAGAAGATTTTATTGAACACTCATGATCCTCAATGGGAGAAATTATGTTTTTATATATTTAAAATGTATTAGTCCTACCGCAAGATAATGTTTGGTAGAGGTAAAAATATATTAATTAATTAAATAAATTCAAAATATAACTGCTAAATCCTTATAATTGGAAGAAAAAACAAAATGTTCCAGAAAAGTTTATTCTCTAATTATTGGCAAAAATCAACCATCATTTAATTCATTTTAATTGTTTATCTATATGAAAGCTGAACAAAAAGGGACTCACTCACTTGCCATGAGATCTTTAAAACTGTTAGATCTACATATTTGAAACTTGTCAGGGATGTTTCATTTGTTGAGAAGAGAATTTTGAAAAACTGTTTTTTGCAAAAATCAACTCTCAAAGGCAGTTTCCAGGGCTTTTATAGGGAAAAAAATCCCGTTTCTGAACTCTGCTAGTCCTGTCCTTCTTAAATCAGGAGGTGAGGACTATAAAAATATTTTTGAATAAAATAGAGAGATTGTAACCGGTTCTACTCGCGATTCTTACTAACCATCTACGGAATATGACGTTATATGATCATAAAACTTCTTTCTGTAAAGGAACCGCTATTTATGCTTATGAAAGTTATTTTCAAAGTCAAGTGAAGAGGGAAGTTGAGGGTGGTGATTGCTGTCATGCGGAGACTAAGAATTTAGTTAGAGTAGTTAATAGTGGTGCTAACGTGGCAAGTTGAAAGGATCCGATGGGTAATTCAAGGACTAGCATTACTGATATGAGGATCGTCCATCGATATAAGTATGTTTATATTCTAGGTATTTAGATTACTATTTAAGCTGATATGTGCTTTCATAGCTTAGGTTGAATTGAAATAGTAATTAGTAAGTCATAATAACGATATATTTTAAGAAAATGACTCTTCACCCCTTTGGTGAGCCCTCACACTTCAGCGGGGGGGGGAGTTTTCGACAGTCTTATTGCTAGGACGTATATATCAGTAATTTAAAACAATACATAAACTTGTAGCATCATGAAAAACCGAAAAAAGTGGGTGGGTAAAGGTTAGTTTCTTATATATCTGAACTAAACTATTAAAATACATTTTTCATGTCTTGATCACAAATCAAATTAATCAATGCAACATCTCATTAAAACGATATATTCTGTGTTTATACAGTTTAAATATGTTTTCTATAAAATATGCTTTATATGTTTAAATAAATATTATATAAGAAAATAACATAAAAAATCAATAATAAAAGTAATAAGAAATGTATAACAAAGAACTAACACTCAGTAATAAAAGTAATAAGAAAAGTATAACAAAGAAAAACAATCAATAATAAAAGTAATAAGAAAAGTATATCCAAGAAATAGCAATTAATATAAAAGTAATAAGAAAAGTATAATAAATAAAAAATAATCAATAATAAAATGATAAGAAAATTATAATAAATAAAAAATAATCAATAATAAAATAATATGAAAATTATAATAAATAAAAAATAATCAATAATAAAAATAATTTACAAACCTACTAGGAAAAATAATTGCATTTATTCAGTGCAAATTATTTTATATTCCAGCTTCTGCTTCAGAGTTATGAAATTAAGAATTAAACATTTTTCCAACCCCTTTATTATATATCCAAACTTAAATAAACACATCCATGTCGAGAAAAAAGAACAGTATTTAATTACAGTATTTAATTAAAGTATTTAAAGCAATACTATTATTATTCACTAACTATTTTGCTTTGAAATTACTTCTAAATTTCATTTTCAAAACATATCCCCAATATCTTCTTTCACTGCTAAGATAAAACAGAATTCTCAAAATATTTGGATCGATAAAAGAAATGCCAGAAAATATGTCTTCACATTTCAAAGAAAACGTTTTTTTTTCTTTTATTAATCAACTAACTAGGACGTATTAATTGTCTGACGGATAAATTTATTCTGAATATGCTTCCATAATTCTATTAACTTGCTGAAGAGTGAAAAAAAGAGATAAGTATTAATATATCCATTCTACATTTCTTCCAATTCTTGAAATAATGCTTTCCTTTAAGACCTTTTCCCCCTTTCCCCCTTTTTATGTTCCTTTCCTAATTTGAACTCTTGGCGCATTTCAATTTATTAAACTCGAATATCTTGACACTCCCAAGATACAAAAAAATCTGAAAGAGAGAAATATAAAAGAAAGAGACAGAGAAATCATCCTCGAAAAGTACGGTAACCCACAAAGAATCGCAATTAATGGTGAAAGTTTTTTGCCATACCAAGAAAAATTGGATCTGCAGATCAAAGTGTCAGCTCGGAGATCATAAGAAATTGATGAATTGTTCTTTTCACTGTATTGCGTCTTACATTTGGAGGTGCAAGAAACTGAAGACCAAACTGAATTCATTCACCTCATTTTCAACTCTAAATCGGATGATGGTTTTCTTGTAAGAAGAGAGGTATATTTTTTTCTCTCATATCTCCTCGTGCATGAAATTTATTTCTTTTCAAGCAACATAATATACATTTTAATTTACATACCAATTCTAAACTTCAATATTTGTTTTAATATAGACTGTGATATGAAAAAAATTAATGTTAAGAAGGGAAAGTAGATGAAAAGCAGAGTACTGTTGACATTTTCCCTAAATTTCTATATAATTTTATATATGTCACTTTAAAAAAAACTATTCTTTTCACTAGTTTGCTAGTTTTCTTATATTTTAAAATAATTATATATTTTTGCCTTAAGATGTTATCTCTTTGTACTTCATCGGCTAATGTTGAATAATTTTATTGATAAACAATTACTGCACATTTAGATTAATTATTTCCATTAGGAATTAAACATAAATTACTCTTTAATATAAATTGCTACAAATAACGTTTAAGTTAAATAAATGATATTATGTCATATTTCTAGACCAATTATTTATTTTTTTCTTAAAATACTCTACATTTTGTAATACTTTCTCATAAATCTTAATACATTTATGCATTTTAAATAATAATTAATATCGTTACGTTTTGTTTGATACTGTATGAAAGCACCACAGCAATTTATATTCGTGTGACCTATTTCTTATATTTAGACTCAAAGATATTATTTCATGGATATCGTAATAGAAATACAATACTATTGGATTTTATCTTACTTAAAATTCTATTTTTTCGTCACTATAAAAACAAAGGAAAATATTCCTCTAACTCTCACTCTACCAGGTGGCCTCTGTAGTCCACTGGCCAAGGCCACGAACTCGTGGCTGGTGTGTCTTGAGTTCGATCGTAGTACTGCTGAAGACCCGCCGCGCCGTAAAGAGGGGCCGATGCGCGCGTTAAATATGTCGAGGCTCAAACCCCTTCAGTTGGTGTGGTGTGGAACTTAGAAGAGAAGAATGTCAATTCAGAGGTTGGCTTCATCACTCGATCATAGTTCAAAATTACTTGAACCATCACTAATAACCCTCTTGCAGCTTTATAGTGTGACGTTAATATAACTATTATTCACTCTCTCTGTCAACTAGTTTTCTGATAATTCAAAGTAGCTATATTTTTCATATCTTATAAAAATGTTATCTATTTGTCCTTTAATGGTTAATGTTGGCTTTATGGTTTAATTTCATAATATAAAAAATTATATTCATCCATAATTATTATTTTCCTCAGTAATTAAATGTGTTTATTTTTAATATAAATTACTAAAAAAATATTGTAACATGTTGTATTATCAGAACATTTATTTACTCTTATTTATTCATTCCTCAAAAGAAATCGTATTACAAATTTCATTAATCTAAATAATTTTATGCAATTTAATTAATTAATTTCGCTAAATTCTATTTGTTATAATATGAAACAACTCTCTGCAAGAATTTTTGTTTGTGGAACCTATTTCTTATATTTTGATTCAGACATTATGACTTGAATAATGTAAAATATATAAAAATGAATGAGCAATATAGCTTTTTTTAATTAGTCTGAAGCAATATCTTCTTAAATGCAGGAGTTATCCATTTAATAATCTACGTTTCAAATGTTTCTTCACATTTACTTAATAATTAGATCTTGTAATTAATGTTAGTAGTAATTTAATAATTCATTTTTCCGGGGTAATGTACATAGGGTTTCTTGTAAATTTTGAAATACAATGTTCGGAATCTGACAATTTAATTACGCAAAGTTGTGTTGTACATGAATTATGCAATGTATATATTGTATTAATTTTAGAAATGGTATGCTATTTTCAAATGAAATATGAATATTCCAATTAAAGATTGAATTTATGTGAGATATCATTACATATATTTGTACTAGATATAAATATTTAAACCATAAATGTATATATATTTTTACCAGATGAGGATATTTACTACAGTAATGTACATGCATATGCATTTGTAATGTATATATGTTTGTTAGTTATTTCACATTAAAACCTTTTCCTTATGTTTACATCTAATTTTATGTTGGTACATAACTTAATAAAATAATGCTCATGAAGATGTATTATTATTATTATTTTTAATTTTCCATTATTAGGATAGTTTTGAGATTGTAAAGCGCGGCGTGTACAATGCAAAGCCCATTAAATAGTTTGTAATACGAATTATTTATCAAAAAATAAATGAATTGCATTAAAAAATTAATTCGTAGTAATTTATATAACATTTAACTGGAAAATAAAGTGATTTAAACACATCTTTAATCAACATCTTCGATGTTTTTGTTCTGAAAATGTTTAATGGATGATTTCAGTTTAAATCTTTAATATTAATCATTTTATAGATCTTATCATAATGAATGTAGAATGGGATGTAATAAAAACCATTTCTTAGTTTATTATTATTCTGTTCTTATGATACAGATGAATAATAGTGATTACTACAGGAATTACATATAATGCAATATTATGATAAGATTATTTTTTCCAAAACGGGTAATAAATAAAGCGATTTAGAATGAATTTTAAATAGAAGTTTTATTTGTATTTATGGTGAATCTTTTTTCAGTAAGATTCAACGGATGTATATGAAAACGCTGAGAATAAAACATTGAAAATTGTACTTGATAATATCTAAACACCTCTTTTCATATCTGTTTTTGTTCTTTTAGATTAAATAAATAAATCAAATATTCTTATTTATTTTGAAAGCAAATTATTTAAATATATAGATAAATTCTTATTCTTAATGTTTAGATATAAATTTAAATGCTACACAAAAAATAGTATTTTTTTTTATTTTATGTTTTAGCAAAAACCTTTTTAACTTATGCGCCAATTAAGATTTAAATTACCCTATTATAAAGTAATGCATTTATATTATTAGAAATATCATTGAGTTTGAAGTTTATTATTCAAAAAATATTTGTAAAACTAGTAATATGTCAATTAATAATTTTGAATATATTTTCCGAGTTAATTGTTTCAGTAATTATATCAAGAATTTAAGTCAAGTGATATTTTTTATTCACTTATTTTAAATAAAATTATAATGAACGATTGTACACTTTTTTGTTATTATGCGACAGTTAATATGTACAAAGATATAGAGAAATATATTAATTGCTAGAATTATCATATTTCATTAAAAGTGTAAAATGGTTATTTTTAATTATTAATTGATAAAGTTTTTGAGAATTTTGTATTAGTTTAGTTTGTATATTTATCATATTTAAAATTAGATTTGTTTCTTTTTTTAGCATAATATTTAATTTTCTGTGTATTTTTGTGAATATAAAATTAACTTATACTTCAATGATAAAAAATAATATAAAAAAATAAAAAGGAAATTCAATTTTTTATGTTATGTTTTAATATTTAACTGTCTTTATTGAAACTTCCACGTTAATATGCTCCACAAATACCTGAATTAATTTCGAAATATAATTCAAAATTTAAAAAAAAGAACAAAAATATTTATCATGAAGCTTACTCATTGGTTTTTAGAATATATAACTCAAAACCATATTTGTCACTAACATACCAATCTTAAAGCTTTCTAAATTCTTAAACCTCTCATACGTTATCCTTCAGATTTACTCGGTGAGCACATTTTTACGACCCGTTTTTAAACATTCTTCCAGAAGAGTCCATAAAACTCGGAAAAAGATTCTAGGTTTGGCTGGTATGTTAGCTCAAATTCCATTTCCAGAAATGGGAGATCATCTGTACAAAGCAAAAAAAAGTAAGAAAGAAAATGAGAAGAAAGAACACAGCAGAATATCCTGCACTAGATATCTTTACAGGACTTATTCTTATCCATCTAGGGACTTCACTATGTCATAAAGAAACATAGTCATCTTCTTCATGACCATCGGCCCCATCTAGTGCTCTCAATTACCAATGGTACGAGGTATCTATCGAAGACAATACACGACACATTTTTTGGCTTAGATAAAGGGTTACGTTTTGATCATCAAGGCCTTGCTGTTGTATAGTGTTATAAAAGATTCGTATTTCCTGTTATATTGTCAGTCTTTCTCATTTATTTACTTCGTGTATTGCTATCTGATTGTAGGATAGGAAGTCAAGTATCGGTGAATCTAATTTGTGATATACGAAAAGACAGTCTTTGGTTTGAAGGAAAAATAATGGAGTTTAAATGTCTTGTGCAATTATTTTCCACATTATAAGGAAATAGTAAAAAATAATGAATGGACACTGATAGAAATTTATAAAAAATAATCATGGAGTGACTAATTAATCGAATGAGTCATTAGACATTTTAAGAAAAGCACCCGTCATAATTTCTTTGGAAACGCCGAAATAAGTGAGGGTTTAGATTTTCTTATCTCGGTTATTTTGTATGATAACAAAATTGTTTGCAAGTGCTCAGTTTAAAGAGACCTAGTAAGATTCAACTGACAAAAATAGGCTCAAATTTTCTTTCAACATAAATTATTTTTAGATATATTTATACTATCTCACAAGATTTGAAAGCTCTAAACTTAAACAGAAAATCATAATTCTGAAAAAATTTCGTTCGCTTTATTTATTTCATGATAACAAACAAAAACTTTACAATAATTATTTTAAAGCAAAACAAAAAAAAAATCACTAGCTTTTCTCCAATTAGAATGTTAACGCCTTTTTCCCTATTGGGCTAAATGTTTTGAAATTTTCTCCAATTATAACTATTAATAGATGTAACAAAAGCTACTATACATTTTTAAATCGAGACAGCACTTTCGTTTTTTGAAATTTAGACTTCGTACATTTGTAAGCAATTTTTAATTAGCATTAAAAAAGATCTATTGTATATATATTTAAAAGTTGTTATAACAAACCCATTCCAAGTTTTATTGTTCATAGTTCGAGATATTTGTAAGTTAAATTTTCGTGTATGCAACAAATTTTGTACGAGGAATAGCATTTAAAAATAATTTCATGGGTTTTTAATTTTCTAGCTTTACACAGTTGCATATACAAAGGTTACAAGCAAAATAATTGTAAAAACCATTGGATCAAATATTTTCATTTAAATTGTGTCACGTTCTATTAACATAATGTAAAGATATATTTTTCATAGAAAATTAATAAAGAGTAACATTAATGTTATCATTGTAAAATTTTTAAATTATTTTTTTTAAAAAGAAACTTAATACATTTTAAATTAAAGTCATATATTGCTACATATCTCTTTTTGACACTCGTATCCTTCCAACAAATCACTGTGGTTTCAAATAATAAAATCGATATCTTATGCTCTAATATCCATAACGCAATAATCTTCCATAGACTGTAACATGCCTCAACGCTCATCCATCTTAACGTAGTAGTAATCCAGAATCACACACATACACACAAGAATCTGTTATTAAGCTTCCGAGACTTCCTGAACAGTTTAGTAATGGTTTATGTGTTACTGTAGTAATAGTCATATATACACTCTTACGTTTATTGAACTGATACCAAAAGCCTATTTTAGGTTATTAAATAACAAAAAAAAATTATTCTTATTTTCATTTTATATATCAATATGGAAATCTGCGAATTAGTTATTAGTAGTTGAAAGGTACTGTTCAAATATAAGTATTTCCGATATTAAACAGAAATATTATGGGTTAAGTAAAAAATCCTCAGCATAAGATTACAAAATCCAAATGATAAGTGAAATTATTAAATCTATGCACACCTAGCAAAAAAAAAGATAAATGAATTGTTGTTGCATTTTTATTATTTTTAAAATACATTTTATGCATTATTGTCTTTTAAATAATAATTAAGACAAAAAATCATAATTAAGCCATAATTTTAAAACATAATTAAGCCAAACGTTTAGTCAATTGACTGTGGACAATTAATGCACTGGAATGGCTTTTTCACAAATAAATCTCCATGAAGAGCAGCGAAAAAAAATATTTAATTTGATAAATTTTTAAAAATGTAAACCTGGTTCTCAATTTCGGGGGCTTAACATAATAAAGATTGAATAATAGTTTTGAGTGATATGATAAATCGTATTATTTATTTATGTTGTTGGCGTTGCTAATACCACCTGTCTGACGGTGTCAGATAGAGGCCCACAAATTTCATCAAGGGCAAAGAGCTAGATGTACGCCTGTCTTTAGCTATAGCTTTGAGCATCATGCAGGTGACACTACGATTTCGCTTGGTTCCACCCCAACATTGAGGGCGAACACCCTGGCTGTGGTCAAGGGCATCTCATCTCTGTTCTTCTTTCACTAACCTCGCAAGATGACTTGCAGCTCGACGGCTATTTACAGTACTCCCATTCCGCAAAGGCACTATACATTTACATACATCCATGCCTTCTGGGGGATTCAAGCTCAATCCTTACAGCACAGGAGCCAGCATCACTAACCCAGAAACCGGATGGGTGGCGTATTATTTATGGCTAACATTACATTGTATTATTTATAATGAAGTTGTACAGATAAACGCGACCCTTTTAATAGAATATTTATATCGATGAGTGAAAGAGCTATACTAAAATTATATTATAAAGCTGCACGAGGGCTAGTGGTGAAGGCATAATTTTGAACCATGGTCAAATGTAGAGGACGACACTTGAGATATTACCCCTCCTTAACTTCAACAACACACCATGGGGAGGACGTTCGAACCTCGACATATTTAACATGCATCGTCCCCTCTGCATGGTAGTTCTTCAACAGAACAAGGTACGAATTCACGACACGCCAGCCATAAGTTCGATACCTTAACATCTAGACTACCACAGCCACATATTTGTATTTTTTTTTATCCAATGGGCTGAGGATTGGAATTTTTACCATTCCAGACCTAGTACATCCCCAAGAGCTGGTATCGCTGTTTAGTGCGGCTCCGTATAGGCGGATACCAATAGCCGCAGGTAATTTTGACGTCCGGTTTCCTCCACAGAGGGAGGCACCTGAGCTCTGACGATGCGAACTTGTACCAGGCTTTAATTTTGCCGAGAGCGCCCAAGCCAAACAGAATATCTAGGGATCGTTTTCATGCCGTATAATCATACGACATGGCCACTGTCGATTTTCTTCATCACGAAAATCCACCGACTTGGGTCGGGGTTGAGCCCGCAACCTTGGGTGCAGAAGGCCAGCGACAAACCAACCACGCCAACCAGCCGGCCCACATATTTATATCAATATCATCATTTTAAAAAAATTGCTTCAGGAATTACTTACTAATGTGCATATATTGCGATTATTACCAATTTCCTGAAACGAAGTGTGATATATGTATTGCTACTAAATATGCAGATTTAAAGGCCATAAGAAGATTCTAAATATTCCCTGGTTGAATCCTGGTATTCTTTTATTTAACAGAAAATATAAGCATGCTTGAAATATATAGCTAAAACCTTAGTTCATATATCGCATAAATTTTTCAAAAACCGTCAAACGATGCAAATCTAAATCAACTAGAACTCCATTCTACTCATTTTACGGCTCTGCATATCATCTATAATCAATTTTATCCTTCCAAAAACTTTTCTATTTAAATTGTTTTTAAAGTTTCTGTTCTCTAAGCACCCTTTAACTCTTAATATCTCCTCGAAACACAAAGGCCGAAAACAAACGAGACTGAAAGTAATGTTTGCTCCGAAGAGAAGAACATCATGTATTAGTGATAAATGCGAGTACTTCTAAAAGTAGACGCAACTTAAACTCAACCATAAAATTGTCTTTCACTTTTAATCTCCAGCCTCTTTATACTACGCACGTGCTGCTACTGCAAAGCATACCAGAGCCTATCCTTTCAAATCTAAAACTTCTTCCCCACTTCTTCATGGAATTTATGAGATATGCCATGTTGGCATGAGATGCCATCACGCAAACGTAGGGAAAAGGACCCATTTTTAACAGTTGTTAGCACTCGAAATACTCGAGTCTGTCTAAGTTTAATGACACACGTTGTTTCTGTTTTTAATTATGCTGGTGTGCATGTGCATTTGAAGTTCTGAAGGAATTTGAGACTTGAGTTGGCTTTGAGAAATCTAAAAACGTAAAAAGAGTAAAAGTGTCCGTGTACATTTTTCATTACATAAATTTTAATACAGAAGCTTGTAAAGTTTTAAGTAGAAAACGGAAAATTTTACACTTCAGAATTGTATAGAAAATTTATGGAAATTAATTACAATAATTTAAGGAATGCAATATTTCTCTCTCTCATTTTATCCATTAAATTTTTACTAATACTGTGTAGAGGTTCTCAAAACATACATGGAATTTTAATATATTTTTAATTAATATACATTTTAAAAATAAATTTTTAATTTTATTTGCTTTAAACTTGCATATTTTAAAGTGAAATTAGGAAAAAAAAATTCAGTGGTAAAAAATAATTGCAAAAAATGTGATTCTTTCACATCTATTCTCAAAGTCTTCATACATAAGTACAATGATCATCAGATGTAAAAACATTTTTTCATCTTCGGAATATTAAAATTATAAAAGAAAAACACAAATACAATATGCTGTAGAAAACATTTTACTGTAACAATGGCTTTTTTCTAGTAAAGTAAAATTATTCAAAAACAATTACTTCATTTAAATATTTGTATCGTCTTCCTTTGTTATCTTACAGTTTTTTTCATATATTTAATTTTTATTTATATGATTTATCAGTTGAAAGACCTGAAAAACACTTGTGAGATTTTTATAAAATATAATGAAATTATTTTTTTCATTTCACTCAATAATTTTTTTTATTCCTATTGATGCGCTTCAACAAATAAAGTCACATATTGTTGACTTTTATAATTAGAGTTTGTATCGCCAGATTATATATATATATATAGGTATTGATTATAAAAATAGATAAAGAAAGGGGGTTCTGTATAACTCTTACGATTACAAAAAATACAAATTAGACAGCATAATGAATTCTGTGAATTAGATCATGATACATGTATAAAAAATGGAAAAACAAATGACAAAACTTGAAATGCGTTTGTTCTTACGTAATATCCAGGATAAGCACTGATGACAGAACATAAAG
Source organism: Trichonephila clavata (assembly GCA_019973975.1). Lineage (NCBI taxonomy): Eukaryota > Metazoa > Arthropoda > Arachnida > Araneae > Nephilidae > Trichonephila > Trichonephila clavata. The sequence continues at coordinate 117,384 of BMAO01029282.1, forward strand.
AATAGGAAGCATTAAATAAAATGTGCTTTCTTCTATCTTTAATGGAACTGATTTATTCTAGAACAGTGCTTCTCAAACTTTCAATATTTGCGACCCAATATTCAATCATAATTTTCATCGCACCACCCTCCATACAATAATAATGTATTGAATACAATACGACTTTAACCTCTTAAGTGCCTTCGGTGTATATTAACGTCTCTCTCAGCTAGTGCGTAAATTGCACCAAACGTATATGTACGTCTCTTCGAAATACAATCTTTTCTGTTCACTGCTATCCATAAAATTATTTCATGAAAACAATAAAAGAAATTTGACAGTGTTTGCGAAGGATTTACTTATTTTAGAGAATTGGCGAATTTATTGCTTTTCTGCCTCCCCCCCCCCCCCAATACAGCACTTACGTTTGCCTACGTGCAAAATTGTGGCATTCGGGAGTGAATCGCGTAACTTTTAATCGACAGTTAAGGGATTAATAATAAACCTTACAAATTATTAAAATAAGTGTTAATTTGTGTACAATGTTTATGTATGCCAAGCCCATGGGGTCACTGGTAATTATTAAACTTGTTCTTAACTTAGTATTTTAAATTAATTATAAAATACATTGTGCAGTACTGATACATTTATAAGTGTATTATATCAGTGCATGTGTGTTTAATATTTTATGTCAGAATGTATTTTGTTTGTTTGCTTTCAGTAAATTAATAATTTTTTAAATAATCTTTTATTTTCGAATTTTCAATATGCTCGAGCCCCCTCCAAGGGTTATTACGCCCCCCTTGGGTGGCTCGCCCCACAGTTTGAGAAGCGCTGTTCTAGAACTTAAAACTCTCACTTCCTTTGATTAAACAAGACTGAAACCCTTAACAGAAAATTTAGTAAATAGTTTTTTCGAATTCATTAAATTAAAAAAAAAACATAATTATTTCTTAGGAACTCTATAGTGTTTATTGTTTTATGATTAATTTATTTCGTAACATGTACATGCGCACATACACACATATATGTATGTGTATTGCATCTAATCTATTGCACTGTATTCATATTCTATTTACAATTAGATTATTGGTTTTTAGTAAATAATTTAGTGTTATTTTACATTTAAAAAAAGAAAATTTTATTAGAATATCTTTTCTATACATGTACAAAAGACTATATCACTTTAATCAACTAGAGAAATAATAGAAAATGCAGAAGCATTTTCTTTTAGTATATGGCTAAACTTAGGACATGTTAAAGTATTTAAAACTAAAATGTGAAGTTATTGTATATTTTGATGGTATTTGAAAGTTTCGAAACTGCATAGTAAAAAAAAACATATCCTTAACTTAATTATTTCATCTTTACAACTATAAAATACTAGTTTTACATTAAGTTTCAAATATTTATTTTATTCATAAAGCTCTAAGCCCTAAGACGTTTAAAGTAAGGGGACATATTTTCTCATATTTTTCTTTCTCTCTCGGCAATCATTATCAATTGCATTTATATGTTGAAATGTAAAATATGTAATTTTAAACATTTTGGCCAAACATGTGTAATGATATCAGTATTCGTTTAAACCTTTATAGATCAAATACCAAAAAATACAAACATAACAATAATAATTATAAAATTGAACTTAGGCATTTTCATCTACATGGCTTTGAAAATATTAATATTTCTATTCTCAGGATAGTCCCACATGTTAAAAATAGACTGTGGTGGGAAAAACACTTCATTAAATGTTATAAAACTATATATCCATATGGTTTGAATACCGTAAACTTTAAAAAAAAGGTCTTAGCATTCAGCAAAATGATTAAAAGGAATATTTTTATAAGAGGGATAATGTAATAAAAGTTAAAGGAATTAAAACAGGAAATAGGAAGAAATGAACTATCGTAATTTCGCGCGTATAGTCCGCGGACTATCTGTGTTTAAAATGCGAATTTTTGAAGCTGCGGACTATCCACCAGTGCGAATAATACGCTGGTTGTTCACGGTTAAAATCGTTGAAATTTAAAAAACAGGCTGTCGTGAACTGCCGATGATCGGGATTTATAAAAGTCGGGATTGTTAGTGAAAGAGAGGAAATCACTGACAGTGAAGATAGTGATGCTGAAAATGAACTTTCGGACACTCTTCCCGAAAATATATTAGAACTGTTTAATTATGATACCGATGAATCGGACTTTCAAGGTTTTCGTTAATGTAGTAGATTGTGTGATTAATTAATATATGATTAATTAGTAAGCACTGTTTTTTATTTGTATTTAACGTTTTATTTCTGAAGGTATATTAGTAAGGAAGTACTTTTTTTGTATTTATACTTAGTTCTTTGTTTCCAAAAAAAAATATTGCCGTATTAAAATAACGTAATTTTGGACTATAGTCCGCGGACTATCCGGTGGTGCGGACTATCTGACGATTTTTGAAATTTTTTTTATATAAAATCGTGTCTGCGGACTATACGATGGTGCGGACTATACGTGCGAAATTACGGTAGTAAACAACCAGTAGAGATAGTTTCTAAAATTAATGATTTATGTAGAAACTTTGAAAAGTTATTTAACATAAAACAAACTAAATATTTCTTGTTCGGTTTGAAAAAAAAAGAACTTAGGTATACTAAAGTTATCCTCTCTCAAAAAGAATGATTTTCATGAATGCCATGCCTTATACATTAATAAGGATATTAATAATTTTCTCATTCATAAATTCAATATTAAAGATAAAGGTTTAGTAAATAGTTCCACTGAGTATTGAACCATATTATTCATGAATAAATCACATAATAACATAATTTTTCAAATATTTTTAATAAGTAACATATTAATAAGTAATATTAATAAGTAATAGTAACATATTAATAAGTAATAAGTAATATTAATAAGTAATAGTAAAATATTAATAAGTAATAAGTAATAGTAACATATTAATAAGTAATAAGTAATATTAATAAGTAATAGTAAAATATTAATAAGTAATAAGTAATATTAATAAGCAATAGTAACATATTAATAAGTAATAATTAACATAGCTTATATATACCTATCATTGATAGGTGTTTGCATTAAAAAGGCTTTTAAGTATAATAAAAAAATTGGTAGCTCAATTTTTAATTACAATAATATTAATGATTTGCAAAATAATAATAACATTGCTTGAATTGTAAAGATTATTCTGAATTTATAAACGATCATCATAAACATGTTGTAACAAGTAATTTAAATATAATTAAAAATAATACTTTCAGAGAAATAATGTCCAAAGGTACTGGTTATAGATTAATGATCTCTAATATAATAAGCATTAAAAAACAAATTTCTAAAGATATTAGTAACTTCATTACAAAATTAAGAATTAACTACAGTTTTTCTATTGTTGCTTTTAATGAATTTAAATGCAAAATCTTGAGTGAATTACTGAACATTAACTATAAAATTGATTGTGATTTAAATTACAAAAAATTTAGCATCAAATTGCAGAACTACAAAAGAATTTCATTATTGTTTATGTTGATAAAGTTCCAGGTAATTATACAATTACTTGCAAGTTGTTTTAATGCTAATTGCTAAACAAACATTTTCAAAATAATACTGCTTTTAAAAATCTAATTCAAGCAATGGAGAAATTTTTAATCGAATTTCTGCTTCTTATAAAAAAACTGCATTTACGTATTTCAGATATTAAATTCCCTCCTATTTTCCTTTCAAAATTTCATAAAAATCCTATTAAATTTAGAACTATAACGAATGATTTCAAAACCTATATTATACATCTAGGCAAGAAGCTACAAAATATTATTCAATCCACATTAGAAAATATTAATAATTACATTATTGTTAAGAATAGTGTAGACATTATTTAATACATGCAAGGTAAAAAAATTATCTCTATTCTTACCTATGATTTTGAAGATTTGTTTAACTCCATAAACATAGGAGACATGTTTATGATTCTCAAAATAGCTTATAACAGATATTCTTGGAATAATTTTATAAATTATGATAAATATATTTCTATTATTCAACTAGTATTAAATGAAACTTTTATTTTTCATAATAACTCTTATTATCAACAAATTAATTACCACAAGATGGTCCTGCAAGTAACTGTTTAGCCAATATTTATTTGCACTTTTATGAACATGATAGTATTAGTTTCATTCTTGTTACTTTCTAAATACATAAATAACTTAATTATGTTTAGTAATATAGTAGGTTATTGTTCTTAGTTTTAATTATTATCCACAATATTTGAAATTATTAAAAAATAATTACAATAATGTGTCAGCAATCCTTTTGGACGTTCAATCAAATGTTAAGAATATACAACTAATAAGTAATACTTTTGATAAAAGAGACTGTTTTGATTTTAACATTATAAAAATGCCATTCTGGTGTCGTAACATACACTCATCTACATTTAGAAATATTATCTTAAATTTTATAAAAAAGAAACAACGATTTAGTTACTGATAGTGAATTAAAACAAAGTAATTATAAAAAAATTTTTAATAACTGCTTGTAACAACTATCCAAGTAAATTCATTTTTAAATATATTTCTTTATCTTAACACTTTCAGTTTCTTACAATTGAATTTTTTAAATATGTTTCTTCGTTATCATATCTCTTTCAGTTTACTTCAACTTAATTTTTTTTAAATATGTTTTTTGTTATCTTACCTCTTTTAGCTTCTTTCAATTTAATTTATTAATTTCAATATGATATCGTTTGCTTAGTTTAATTACAAAAAACCTATCTAGTTGGTGCCATTGTTTTTTACTTCTATGTGTTAACATTTAAATAATAGCACGTCATTTTGCAAGCGATTTTTGACTAAGATGCGTTGTCTTTATTTCTCATTTGGTTAGCAATTTTACATGTAAGTTTTCTTACTTTTTCCTTAAAAACATTATTTCCTTACATTCATCTCTTTGAGAGAAACCTTTCTATTCATCTTTTCCTTTTATTTTATTGCCTGGTGCAAAATACATATGTGATAGATTTTGGCCTAACTTTTCAACATGGCTCTGTTTTTTTTCTATTATGTGGAAAGTTTCTGCTGTACGTAGAAAGTGGACCCATAAAGCATTGCTTAACTCTTATTTCGCTGGTCCTAATTAAGAAAAAACTTTAGAAATTATAAATCTCCATATTAGTCAATTGACTCTTTTGGTTTCTTCCTTTTTAAAAGCTTTACCTTTGTTTTTTGTTATGTATAATTTCATCCAAATCTAGTACAGTGTTCATTTATACCATTTACTTTCTAATTATGTTTCTTAGAATTCAGTTTCTATCTTTTAGCATTGTGGGTAGTACAATTTTATCTCATTATTTTATTTTATTCTATTTTATTATAATATATATATATATATATATATAAGCATACATACTTATATAATTATATACAATTATATAATATGTGCACGCACACACAAATATTTCCATATGTACATAACATGTGCAAAGAAAAGGCTACAGAAATACTTCTGGTATTTTTAAAATCGAGTAAAACCACGGTATTTTGCTAATATTTCATAAACGGAAAAATGATATGTTATTTCATATATTTCCTCTTGTCAAATAATAATTTTTCTTAGAAACAAAAATAATATGAATGGTTTTCGAAGTTCAGCTGGGCTGTACATAAAGTGAGAAAATTTAAGGCCTAATCTTTTGAAAAATGGAAGTTCGGAATTCTCTTTTGGTACGAAAAGGGCGTTTTACTGTATTTTCCTCCAATAAAATGAAATGAAAAGCGAGTTTCTAAAACTTGAAACCACAGATCAATTAGATACTGCAGGATTTCTCGCTCTTCCACATTAAATGTCATCTCATTGGATAAAGAATAAATGTGAAAACGGATTTTTACAAAGTAATAAAGAATGTTCCAATAATATATGAATGTATGCGGACGTGGAGGTATTTATTTGGATTAATACTGTTAACATGCGATAGCTACTGTTGATATTTTATTTAAAGGCTTTCCAAGTAACAGTTAATGCATTGAAAATCATTTTTGAAGATTTAGAAAGTATTCTTTGTATCACATATTCTAGTAAAATAAGGCAAAATAATATTGACTAAGGCCTGATTATGTATCAAAGAGCAACAACATAAATATTTATATATTCATAGTTGTGCATAATTTATTTTTTTCGTTAGCGCAGAGAAAAGAAACACCTTAAATAAATTCTGTAATTCTTTCACAACTTAAAAAAAATTAATATCCCTTTTTACAACGTTAAAACATTCATGAAAAAATATCAAATATTAAAAACCAGTATATGATCTTTGAAGATCGATCATAAGTCGACTTTTTTGGCATGATATCTATTCTTTTATTTTCTACGCACTCAAAATTTACCTATGAATTTACCTATTTACCTAAAAATGAGCTCTATCTTAGAATATTGAATGAGCGTTTACATGATGATTTGAGAGGGAGAGCCGTTGGGCGGATTGAGGGTGAGATGTCTCAAGCAGAAGTAGCTCGAAACCTAAATGATTCTTCAATGGTGATATCCAAAGTGTGGGAACAATTTCAAACAAAGGGTATTTCTTTTAAGGTATTGCTCTTCGACAAGGTCAACCGGAACTTACGAAACATACGGAAGATCATTTTTTGACAGTAAATGCATGTCGTCACCAGAGACAATGAATGGCAGCTATGGAGTTTTCTCAGGTCTTTACTTCTGCCAATGGTAAGACATATCTAGACAAACTGTTTACAGGCGCTAATATAGGTGAGAAGTCCTCTTATGTCCGATAAGTGGAATGCGACCCCCTCACAGAAAATAGCTTTTCTTTTATGGAGTCAAGAACATGTGCATTGGACAAATCAAGAGTAGGGCTGTGTACTTTTCACAGATGAGTCCAGGCTCAATACCAACAGAGGCGGCGTAGGGAGTGTGCGGTGTGGGCCATCGCCCACGGCCTCGCGGTGCATAGGGCCTCGAGCCTAAAGCCGAAATAAATTAAACGAAAAGTAAGGAATATCCAAAAGTGGCCACAGGGTTTTTTATAATTTATAAATTAGAAAATTCTCAACTCTATTTTTCGCCATGGGAAATCGAAAAATTTATATATATATATATATACATATATATCGATTTTTTTAAAGATATTCTATTTATTAGTGCACGGAAGTGTATGAATAAATAATTCGTGAAAATATTGTTTGCCATTTTCTTTTATCAAAAATTTCTCACCTTTGTCGTTTCCACTCATTCGTTCATATTTAGTCGGGCAACATTAGCTGGAGTTAGGCTTCTATTGCGGGTAGTCCCCGGTCAGAGACGGGGCATAGTTCGGGACTTCCCATCATTAGAAAGCCAATTAAAGTACCGCATGCAGACCCAATCTCTCGCTTCACGTTACTATATCATATTATAAATTTTAAAAGTATTTGATGTAAGAATAAATAATAGTGAAACTGGGTATTTTTCATAATTTATCAATCATGTCAGACTTAGGCACTAAGAGAGATAAAGATAAAGGGAGAAAAAGCAGCAAAAAGAAAAGTGGAAAACGCTGTATCCAACCAAGTTTAAAGTTCAGGTATGATGAAATTTCTCGGTTAGACTGAATCTGGCAGTACAGAATCAAATGAATCGGTTCCTTCTACTTATCAACAACATTTATCCATATCCGAGTCTCCGTTGAATTTGGAAGTTACTCCAGATGCACCGGCAATTGATATCGAACGACGGAAATCGAAAATAAAATAGGATCAAAAGCTTTTCAATCATAATCTGACGCTGAGATTTCTGTGTTCAAGTTGAGTAACGAGTCACAGTCAAGAAGAAATTGAGTTTAATTTTGTCACCTGTGAACAGAAATGCCAGTGACGTAGTGAAACAAGCATTTCCAGGTTTTACCCGGGATTGTGTACTTTTCACATGACACAAGGTCACAGGTCATGATATAGTTCAAAGCCGTCCCACACAGCAGTTAAATAACAGTGATGAATATTATCCTAAAGATGATGATCATAGACACTTTTCCAATTTTCATTTCTCAAGAAGACTAAATAATGGGGAAACTCAACGTCGTCGCCGGTTGGTTTATTAAGATCCAGAAATAAAATTTTCTGTTTTCCATGTAGACTATTTGGCAATTCATAAGCTCAAATGGTACAGAAAGGGTGCTGAGATTGGAAACACTTAAATTGTATTTTCCACAGACATGAAAATACTAAAGTACATGTGACCTATGTGTTCCAATGGATAACATTAGAGAAGGAATAAAGCACAGAAAAACGTTAGACCGGATAAACGAAAGGTGAATTCTTGAATCTCAAAAACATTGGTACAATTTGTTTGAGAGATTAATTGATATCATATATAAATTTCTTAGCCTATCACAATCTGGCGTTTAGAGGTTAAATCTCTCAAAATAGACGAAGACACTAAGAATTCTGGAAATATTTCATCGATTTATTTAAATTGATATCTAAATATGATCATACGTTATGGGACTACATAAATCGCATTGATAATAAACAACTTGCGCACCATTATCTAAGCCACAATATTCAAAATGAATTGATCCCAATCATGTCAAACACAGTTAGGATTGGTGATTGGTTGGATAAAAAGGGCAAAATATTATTTTTTACTTGAGTGCACTAGGGACTGGAGTAGAATTTAACAAATGTTGGTCATCTTAAGATATTGTAGTACATCAACTGGAAGTATAGAAGAAAACTTTATAGGACTTCTTGCTGTCGCTGAAACGACTGGTGAATATTTGATCCATGCAATGCTGGGAGAGCTAAAAAAAAATGGCTCAGTGATTGCGATTCCGTTTTAAATGAAATGTTCAATTTGGAATTTATCGCATCATTACATGTATTGTATGAGTTATTAACGCGTGTCAATACAATAAGCAAACTATGGCAATCTGTACAAGCCCATATATGCACTACAGTGGAACACTTGCGCGCATTTCAATTCGAATGCTTGGTGATTGCAAACATGCTCAACTCTGTCTATATATTTTCTCTCTCGCCAATGTTCCTCATCAAAGAACTATTTTTTTAGAATAAAAAAAAATATCTTTTAAACGTTGTTATTTTTATCTTATTTATTTTGTAATTATACTATTTTGTGATACATCAATTCAAGAAATTAGAAGCTTTCGCATGTGTCTGCTTCTTTTGAAATGTCTGGCTGACAGACATTTTTTTTATTTTTCCCGAGGAGAAAAAGGTTTTATGAAAGTGAAAGTCCGGTGGGTTCCCAAAAATTATTTACGTCATACTACAATAGACCACTGTTCAGCTAACAAGAGTGGGAAATCTTTTCTTCTTACGGCTTCTTCCTTCTGTGATCAGTCGAAAGCCATAGCAACAGACTGCTCTCAATGACCTTTTAAAATAGAAAAGGAAGAAAAAAAATCGTTCTCCTACCAGATGCTCTATGCCTGTAAAATCGTTGAACCGGCAACTTTATGTGCCTTATTTATCCCCCCCCCCCCCCCTCTTTTCAAAGGGAATATAGAAGAATTGACTATAGTGTAGGAGTTGGGGATAGAATATTTATTACATCTATTAATATTAAATTTTTAGGACAAATTCAGTTCGTAAAAAGAAAGAATCTGTTCGATACAATCCTTCGCTTGCGAAATTTATAAAGATAATTAAATTTAAAGAAAATAATGAAAAAAATTACAAAATTAAAATTGATTGCGGATTTTTAAAATTTAAATCTGAGTTCTTCCAGGATATTAAATATCATATTTTTGGCCGGAGAATTCAGATTTAAAGGAAGATTTCAAAATAAAATAGTTGTTATTTCATTATTATATTTTATATTGTCGGTCTGCATATTCCACTAATTTTTTTATTAAGTATAACGTTTAAGCCTGTTTTCTAATCATTGGATACACACTGCATTTTACACACATAGTTTCTTTTTATAAATTCTTTAATCATTGTGCAATTGATGAAAAAAACATTCCACAACATAAACATTACTTTGCGGAAGGACCTTCGGAAAAAAAACCGTATCGTTTCTTGACGCTGAAATCGCAGAGAATTCAACCTTATTTACTCCCTTATCTCGCAAGAAGTTTCTTTTACTTATTTATTTCCTTATTCAGAAGCAGCATACGTGACTTGCGGTATCTTTGAGAAAAGATTTCACAACTCGAAAATAAAAAGTACTTTCATAAACAGAAAATTGATTTGTGAAATTCTTTTAGCGCGGCTGCCTTTTCCAAACTCAAATAAAACGCGGTTTTTCGATTCAAACGTTATCACACATGTTTGTTTATGCGTAAAAGTGAATTTTCTTTAAATTTTATAATTTTCTTATATTTTTTCAAAACAGTATATATTTCAAAATATTATTTGTGGTTGTAAGTTTCCTTTGAACTCAATGAAAAGGTCTTGTGAAACACGCTGATGTATGACGTAATGAACTGAACTCTATCAAAAATATGTTTTTGATTGAATAAAACAAAACAAATACTCAAGAAGCAATATGAGAAAATCTTTGTTGAAGTCATTATAAAGAATAACAATCTATTGTGATGATTTCCCAAAAGAAAGAAATCATATTGTTTTAATTAGATTAGTGTAAAAAAATCATGTCTCAAACAATGTTTTTGTCAAATACAAAGTTGGATTTTCAGATGTTTGTGTACAAAATTGCATAAAATCAATATCTTAAGAATCTGGAAATTTCTCAACGAATAATAATTAACTTTTTTGAGTTAATTTTTAAATCAATGTCCTTACGACAAGTATATATTTTTTCATAGCGTGTGGCTGAATTAAAATACACAAATATAGTTGAAACCGAAATTTCAGCATAAATTACCAGCATGTCATTCACTCAATTTTTGACTGCGCATGTTTTTTTCAATTCTGATAAATGTTTTAAATTTTCGTTTGAGTGAAAATACTTTTTTTTTCTTTAATAACTCGGTATTATTGTGTTATTTTGCATTTTAATTTACATAGATATGAATTTGAGACAACATTGTTTTGAAGAATTAGTAACTAAATTTTTTGTTTCCTTCTTTCTCTCAAGAAACCAAAGTTTTTATTAAAATAATTACATTCACGTGCTTATTTGCTATGTTTTTTTTCCATTACATTCTTATATCTGCTTATTTGCTTAACTATTGGTAATTTATTTTATCATCAATATTAATTAATATTCTAAACATCTAGTGAATGTTGCTACGAAAGTTCTGAACTTGTCTGTCTTACAATCGTAATTTGAGT